>CAUYUJ010004080.1:482505-547505 GCA_963575745.1 Prorocentrum cordatum | reverse complement strand
AAGGCTTAGGAAACTCCTCAGAAGGCCGGGGGACTTCCGAGCCTCCTGAGAAGGTCCGCCCCTTCTCACTCCCCCCCCACTCACTCGCCCCGCCGAACATCAAGCCGCACCGTCGATGCATCGGCGACCTGCGGCACGACCCACTGACGACCCGCTTGTGCTGCGGCCTGGCCCGGGAGGCCTCGGCTCGAGGCACAATACCGAGCGCTCCCCCGGCCGGGTGCGGCGCTGGCCGCGGGAGGCCCCCTCCCGACCTCTCCCGCCCGACCAGGCCTCCCCTGGGACGCACGGAGGCAGTGGCGGCCGGTCCACAAGAAACCTCCCACAAGAAACCAAACCCTGAGTCTGCAACTTGTTGTGGCACATGCTCGGTTTTTCGACTTGATCTCGAGATTCGCAGCAGCTACAGAGGTTCATGTGTACCGATAGCCTCAGCAGCATCGTAAGCGTTAGTCTAGAGCATCGGGACGCCTGAAATCGGTCTACCACTCGGGCTATGGCCGAAAAGCGGTTCACACCTCCGGGACGTCCACTGGTTTTTGGTGTGGGAGCGTCACGCCTTCCACAGCAAGATCATCAAAGCCCAAGAAGCCCAGGGCACCCTGGAGGCAAGCAGAGTGTTTCTTGGCATGGGCCTCCACTGTATGTCCTCCTTGGAGGCACGCGGTCGACCCGAGCATATAGTATTCCCATCTTGTAGTAGATCGTTTCCCGAGTGGTGTGGCCAGGAAGCGCCCGCCACGACGCAGATACTGGTGCGTGCGTCGCCCCCGGGGGGGCGACGCACACATAGTATTAGTATGTTGGGGTGACGCCGATCCCCCCCTAACCCGACTCATCCCTGCCTAGCCCCGCCCAACGTTTCCCACAGCGTTCCGAAACGCTCGGAAAGCGTACCGAAACGCCCCTGGAACGATGTACATAAACGGCCACCCTTCGGGCGATAATTCACGGGGGTCGGAAAGGGGTGGAACCAACATCTCACTCAGTCGATCTCAATATCGACCGCACTATCGGTAACGGTGCATCCCTGTCCCGGCCCCGCACGACCTCCCCCGCCAGGCGTTGCGCTGGCCGCTGGGGGCCCCGCCAGGGGCCCCGCTGGGGGCCCTGCTAGCGGCCCCGCCGCGGGGCGCTTCGGGGGGCGCCCAGAGGAGAGCACGACGACGACGACGACGACGACGACGACGACGACGACGACGACGACGACCACGACCACGACCACGACCACGACCACGACCACGAACAAGACGACGACCGCGACGACGACGACGACGACGACGACGACGACGACGCCGCCGCCGCCGCCACCGCCGCCGACGCCCAGCGCTGGCCGCTGGGCGCCCCGCCAGCTGCCCTGACGCGGGGCGCTCGGGGGGGCGCCCGGCGAGGGCAGCGACGGGCCCCCACGGCGGCGCCGCGCCGGCCGCGGCCATGGTGCGCGCCCCTCGCCGCGGTCTCGGCCTGCCGCGCGCGCCGCCCGCAGCGGGGCCGTCGTCGTCGTCGTCGTCGTCGAAACGACGCGAACCAGCGCGAATCGACGCTACTCGAAGCTAACCGACGCTAAATCGACGCTAGTCAACGCTAAATCGGCGCTGTCTCATCGATGACCAGATACTGACGCGCGCTACAGCACTCCAGAGACGGAGTTTCGATGACATGCAAGGTTCCCATGAGTTGTTGCTGAAGTCCAGGCCAAACGTTCAAGGGCAATTAAGCCCGAGTAAGACGCTAGTAATCCGAGATAGCAAAAATAAGCCCAAAACTCAGCCAAATAAGGCGGGATTCAACGGAAAAATGAAACGGGATTCAACCGGATTGTGCCAGCTTTCAGCCACAGATCTACCAGCGCCAATGCTGAATGCAACCTCCCTGGAACTGCATCCTATCCCCATGCTGACGTTTGCTCGCCATCGTCGGCCCCCAGGCCACAGACCTACCCAAATCTCTGGCGAATGTGTTTTTTCAATGCTGGCGTGGTTCCTCAGTGTCGGACCCTGGGACCCGCTACTGGGCCCCGAGGCAATCCGCAACTACCCCTGGGGGAAAGAAATCCAGACTTCTGGGGCCGCGGACTGTCAAGAACACCTCGGCGTATATGCCTGGGCATGTGGCTGGTCGGTGCGCGGCTCGTGAGTCCTCGCTGGCTTTGTTTGTGTGCGTGTGGGCTGTTTCTTGTTTTTATTACTTTGTATGTGTTTTACGTATTTCTCATTATTATTATTATTTTTTATTTTTTGTATACGTGCTGGCTGTTCCTGGGCCCCGGACTGCTCTCCATCCGCTGCGCCGCGTCCGGGGGATGCCTTGACCGCCCCGCACGGCCACGGGAGGCTGGGATGGCCCGAAGCCCAGACCGCCAGCGCCTTGAGAAAACAGTGGAATTGTGAAGGGGCCCCAGGGCAGACAAATAAATACACACAAATAAAGATTTCCCCATATGCTCCCATATTTTCTGGGTGTCTGTCTTCCCCCCCACTTCCCATATTTTCCCGTGTTTTCCTTGGAATCGACAATGAATTGTGCCTGTGCGGTTTTTCCCCTCCTGAAATTGACCTGGCGTCTGCGGCCTCCGAGGGCCCTCGCCGTGCCACGGGACGCTCAAAACACGACCCGGACGAGAAGCTCGTGGTCGGAGCTCCTCGAGGCCCGCATTGAAAAACTATACCTCGGAGCTCTGTGGAGCATCCACGCCGAGGTCGTCGTCGCTGCCGCCGCTGGCGTCGCCGTCGTCGAGCACAAGGCGTGTCCCAGCGGTCGTTGCTGCCGCCGGCGCAGAGAGTCGAGGATCGGGGCTACTGGACGTGCTTGTCGGGGATGGACAAAACCCCCTTCAGCAAAACGTGGTTTAGTGAAAACGACCTCGGGCCAAAACCTGGCGTGCGCAAGCCTGGAAATGACGGCCGAGGCGCCCTCTCGAGAACCGAAAACGGACAGTTCACGAATCGACGTGTCAGGGTGGGGGTCCTGTTCACCCCCGAGCAGTTGAGGCCTCCTAACGACTCCGCAGGAACGACATCCTTGGTCGTCGTCGTCGTCGACGCCACCGTCGTCGATGCGATGTCGTCGGCATCGGCGTCGTCCACCTGGAAAGAGACGTCGTTCGCATCCGGACTTCCGCTTTTCGGAGCAGGGCTTCGCTCTGAATCAACTGTGGGGGGCCCGCAGGCTCTGGGGACTACTCCAGATGTTTCCGTCCCCACCCTCCTCCCGCGCCCGCCCACCTGGTCCCACTCGTCGTCGTCCTCCTCCTCCTCCTCCTCCTCCTCCTCCTCCTCCTCCTCCTCCTCCTCATCTTCATCCTCCTCCTCCTCCTCCTCCTCCTGCTCCTCCTCCTCCTCCTCCTCCTCCTCCTCCTCCTCCTCCTCCTCCTCCTCCTCCTCTCCTGCTAGGTGGGGGCGGCAGCTGAGAGATTTCCTGCTGGTTCATCTCGTCGCCCTACGCGTCATCAGGAGGTGAGCGAAGGGTAGCCCCAAGAGGGATCCAAGACTGCTCAACAAGGGCCCTGAGCTAGACCCAACTGCCCAAATGGCCCGAGCTCGATACACCCCACGTAACGCTAACGATTTGTGTTTTCCCCTTCCCCCAACAACAAATCTCGGAGATGCCTGCGTGCAACCACGAAGCGATCGGCGAGAGGTGCAACTCATGCAACTCAGGTAATAGCCTTGGCCTCATCCTCCTCCTTATTCTCCTCCTCCTCCTCCTCCTCCTCCTCCTCCTCCTCCTCATCACATCATCATCATCAATCATCATCATCATCATCATCATCATCATCATCATCATCATCATCATCATCATCATCATCATCATCATCATCATCATCATCAATCATCAGCATCATCATCATCATCATCATCATCATCATCATCATCATCATCTCATCATCATCATCATCATCATCATCATCATCATCATCATCATCATCATCATCATCATCATCATCATCATCAGCATCAGCATCATCATCATCATCATCATCCATCCTCCTCCTCCTCCTCCTCCTCCTCCTCCTTTGGCCGTTGCGAGGACATTCCTGCACCCAGGAAGCCTGCCGAACTTCTTTTCCGTCCTTCTGTGGCGTCATAGGTGCCTAGGTAGCGCGTTGCCCTGTGGTGCAACCGCGCACGGCGGCGGCAGCGTCGCCTGCGAGGTGTGATGACGCGAACCAACACGTGACGGTTGCAAGCAAGGTATTGCAGGCGCTGTGAGATGCTCGCAGGCGCCGTGCGGTGCTCACAAGCATCGTTGTGCAGGCAGAGTGCGGTGCTCCATCATATTGTGGTGTTCGTAGACTGTTACTGTGCTCACAGGCTCACTGCCAGTTCGCACAAACATGTTGTGGCGCTCGCAGGCTACTGTGGAACTGGGAGGGTCCAGCATACTGTCGCGCGTACATGCGATGCTCGTGGACGATCATGGTACTGGCATGGTCCAGCGTCCCTCGCCATCTGGCGGACGCAAGCACATTGCGGTTCTTACTGGCACGCCGCGGTGCTCGCGGGGCAGGCTGCCGCTGCTCACGCAGAGGAGGAAGAAGAGGGAGGAGAGAGGCATGTGTATTTACGCATCATGTGGCACGTGGTGTGCACGTAGTGCTCACGGGCAAGCCGTTGCATATTGTGGCGCTCGCACGCAGATTGTGGCGCTCGAAGGCAACTGCGTGCGTGCGCGCGCTGCTTTTGATTTTCGCAGTCACAGCGTGGCTTTCGCAGGCACATCTCGGTGCTCGCAGATTAGATCGCGGTGATCGCAAGCATACTTCGGTGTTCGAAGGCTGAGCATGCTGTTCGGTACACGTGCTGCTGCAGTCCGCAGGTACAATGTGGCGATCAAAGGCACGCAGTGGTGTTGGCAGGCTATTGAAGTGCTCCCCAGCGTAGGCTATTGAGGCAACAGAAGCTCAGTCATTCCGTGTGCGGACATGCAAACACGGCGTGGGGTTCGCAGGCGCTTGCCCACTGGTCCAGCATACGGTTCGTAGGCTTTCGTGGTACTGGCAAGGACTCGCTGCCCTCCCCGTCTGCCCGTCGTAAGCACATGGCAGTACTGATTCGTGCAAACTCTGGTCTTCGCGGGCTGCTCTTGTGCCCACAGGCGCGGCAGTCCACTCTGGCCTCGAGATCCGAAGTTCGAGGGACGAAGCTCAAGTCCTGGCTTCTGGGGATGCGATGCTGCCTCCGACCGCCCCTGGATTTCGCCGACACGGCTTGTCTGCTAGAGTCCTGCACACCCCTTCGAAGGCCAGGCGTGCGCGAGTCTGGATCCAGAACGGGTGGCTGGTGGTCTGCCGTGTGGTCTCCCGCGCGGCCTCCCGCAGGCTCTCCCGCATGGTCTCCCGTGTGGTCTCCCGTCTGCCCTTCCGTAATTATGGTCTCCCGTGTGCTCCCCCGTGCTGTCTCCCCTCATGGCCTCTCCCTCATCGCCGGCCCGCACCAGAAGGATGCGCCTCCCGAAGCTCCTCGCGAAGCTTCTCGAGCGGGGCGCGGCCAACGAGAGCGGCCGAGGATGGACCGAGGAGGCAGGGATGCAAAGGCACCCTCTGGGAAGGCTGCCCACCCTTCTCATGCGGGTTGACCGTGTGGCCTCCCGCGCGGTCTCGAGGTGCGCTCTCCCGTCTTGCCTCCCTGCTGGCCTCCCTGATGGTCTCCCGCGTGCTCTCCCGTACGGTCTCCCAAATGGTCTCCCAGATGGTCTCCCTGGCTTGTGTTCCGCCATGGTCCCCATCGGGGCACCCCTCCAGAACACCCGCTGCTCCTGCGGTGCCCTTCTCTCGCACTCTCTGCTGCGAGCCCCTCGGCACTCCGACCTGCTGCTCGGGGCACTCTGCCGCTAGCGACGGCTCCGGAGCTGAAGCCGGCGCCGACACCGACGACGACGCCGACGCCGTCCACGGCGACGCCGGCGGCAACAAGCCAGATGCGCGCCTGCGCCGCCCTGCATCGCCGCAGCCCCCCCCCCAAGAGGGCCCACGGCGCGCGCGCGCGGGGATGCGCCCCGCCGCCGCCCGCCGCAAACCCCTGCTGCCGGCCGCGCGAGGCCGAACGTCGTCGTCGTCCTCGTCCTCGTCGTCCTCGTCGTCGTCGTCCTCGCCGTCGTCGTCCTCCTCGTCCTTCTCCTCCTCATCAGCGTCTTCGGCGCCGTCGTCCCTCTCCTCCTCCTCCTCCTCCTCCTCCTCCTCCTCCTCCTCCTCCTCCTCCTCCTTCCAAGCGGGAGGGACGAGGAAGAGGAGGGGGCAGAAAGAGGAGGAAGAAGAGGATCGAAAGGTAGGTGCAGTGGGGGCAGAGGTGGGGTCAGAAGAACATCGTTCTAAACGACCCCTGGAAGAAAAAAGTATGATCATCCCGCTGGGTTCGTTCCCTGACCCCACCTTGGGATAACCCACGCCTACGTACCCCGAGGGGAGGAGGAGGAGGAGGAGGAGGAGGAGGAGGAGGAGGAGGAAGAGGAGGAGGAGGAAGAGGAGGAGGAGGAGGAGGACAGTCGGCACCGGGTCGCTGAATCGGATCGGGGTGGGGTCAGAGTCGACTCGGATCGGTCGTCCAGGGATGCACGACTAAAGCCGTGCAGGGATCAAACAGCATCGGATCGGGAAGAAATAGAACTCGGATCGGATCGAAAGGAAATCTGTCGACTCTGATCGATCAAATTCCAATGTTGATGGGCCATGTTTCCCCTCCTGCACCTTCTCCTCTACCAACGGTTTCCCGTGTTGGGCCCCTTCTTGGATCGAAGTGAGAAACTGTATACAGTTCACATTCTCGCCGCTTTTGCCTCCAGATTAATCGCAACCGATAAGCACGGTCTTTTGTCGCTGGCCGAGCCCAGCTCTTCAGTCTCATAGTTGTCCTCCCTCATTGGCCCTTATTCTGCGTGTCTCTCTCTCTCTCTCTCTCTCTCTCCCTGAGCCTTTCTCGGCCCTCCCAGCATCCCACCATCCCGTCCTCCCGCCCTACTACCCTCCCCTCCTCCTTAACCTGCACCTCCGCCTGCACCTCCACCTCCTCATCATCCATGGTGTCCTTGGGTTTTCGGGCGTAGCACAGGCCAGGTGCACTGACGTGAGGAGCACAGGAGTCTTCGGCGAGGTGCACTGACGTGAGGAGTCTTCGGCGAGGTGCACTGACGTGAGGAGCACAGGCGAGGTGCACTGACGTGAGAAGCACAGGGGCCTTGGGCGAGGTGCACTGGAGCGAGGAGTCTTCGGCAAGGTGCACTCACGTGAGGAGCCTGGGCGAGGCGCTCCTGCGCTCGCTCGTCGCGAGGCACGGGACCGGGGCCAAGAATTTCTGGGGCGGGTTGTTGTTTGTTTCAGAGGACACCAAATCAGGACAGAATTGTGTCACGGGACCGGGGCCAGGATTTCCGGGGCGGGTTGTTGCTTGATTAAAAAAAACCCCAGATCGTGACACAACTGTGTCAGGGGACCGGGGCCAGGATTTCGTGGGCGGGTTGTTTGTTTAAGAAGACCCCAGATCGTGACAGAATTGTGTCACAGGACCGGGCCAGAATTTCCAGGGCGGGTTGTTGTTAAATTAAGAGACCCCAGATCGGGAAATAACTGTGTCAGGGGACCGGGGCCAGGATTTCCAGGGCGGGTTGTTGTTTGTTTAAGAGGACACCAGATCGGGACAGAACTGTGTCACGGGACCGGGGCCAGGATTTCTGGGGCGGGTTAATCGATTAAAGCGGCACCAAATCGGGACAGGATTGTCAGGGGACCGGGGCGAGGATTTCCGGGCCGGTTGTGGTTTGATCAAGAACGGACCCGAAGGACAGAATTATGTCAGGGGACCGGGGCCAGGATTTCTTGGGCGGGTCGTTGTTTGTGTAAGAGGGCACCGGATCGGGACAGACTTGTGTCAGCGGACTGGGGCCAGGATTTCCGGGACGGGTAGTTGTTTGTTTAAGAGAACACCAGGTCGGGACATAATTGTGTCACGGGACCTGGACCAGGATTTCTGGGGCGGCTTGTTGTTTGATTAAAGGGACCCCAGATCGGGACAGAATTGTGTCAGGGGACCGGGGCGAGGATTTCCGGGGTGAAAGCGCCCCAGATCGGGGCAGACTTGTGGCACGGGACGTCGCCAGGATTTCTGGGGCTGGATGTTCTTTGCTTAAAACAGGCCCCAGATCGGGACAGAACTGTGTCGGAGGACCAAGGGCTAGGATTTCCAGGGCGGGTTGTTGTTTGTTTCAGAGGACACCAAATCGGGACAGAATTGTGCCAGCGAGCCGGGGCCAGCATTTCTGGGGCTCTTTTTGTTTATTTAAGGGGAATCCAGATCGGGACAGAATTGTGTCACGGGACTGGGGCCAGGATTTCTGGGGCGCGTTGTTGTGATTAAGAAGACCCCAGATCGGGACAGAACTGTGTCGCGGGACCGGGGCCAAGATTTCTGGGGCGGTTCGTTGCTTGATTAAGAAAACAACACACACACACACACACACACACACATCGGGACAGAATTGTGTCAGGGGACCGGGGCCAAGATTTCCAGGGCGGGCTGCTGTTTGTTTAAGAGGACACAAACCGGGACAGAATTGTGTCAGAGGATCGGGGTAAGGATTTCGGGGGCGGGCTGTTCTTTTATTCAAATAACCCCAGATCGGGAACGAATTGTGTCAGGGGGACTGGGGCCAGGATTTCTGGGGCGGTCTGTTGTTTCTTCAAGAGGACACCAGATCGGGACAGAATTGTCAGGGGACCAGGGCAAAGATTGCTGGAGCGGGCTGCTGTTGGAGATTGAGCTGGCCCCAGATCGGAACAGAATTGTGTCACGGGACCGGTGCCAGGATTTCTAGGGCGGGTTGTTCTTTGATTAAAAGGGACCCCAGATCGGATCAGAATTGTGTCAGGTGGCCGACGCAGGCATTTCTTGGGCGGGTTGTTGCTTGTTGAAGACGACACCAGATCGGGACATAATTGTGCCACGGGACCAGGGCCTGGATTTCTGGGGCGGATTGTCCCAGAGCGGGACAGAATTGTGTCAACGGGACCAGGGCGAGGATTTCGGGGGCGGGCCGTTGTGTTTAAGAAGACACCAGATCGACGGGTCGTTTGATTAAGAGGACCCCAGATCGGGCCTGAACTGTGTCAATGGACCAGGGCCGGGATTTCCAGGGCGAGTTCTTGTTCTGTTGGCGAGGACACTAGATCGAACAGAACTGTGTCACGGGACCGGGGCCGAGATTTGCGGGGCAGTTTGTTGAGATCGGGACAGAATTGTGTCAGGGGGCCGGGGCCAGGATTTCTGGGGCGGGCTGTTGTTTGCTTAGGAAGACCCCAGATCGGGGCAGCAGTGTCATGGGACTGGGGCCAGAATTTCTGCGGCGGGTTCTTGTTTGTTTTTTAGATAAAACCCACAAAAAATAAACACTATGTTTTACATATATATATATATATATATATATATATATATATATATATATAAAAATATATACATGTGGGAAAGAGAGAGAGAGAGAGAGAGGAAGAAAAAAAAAAAAAAAAAAAAAAAAAAAAACGACGGGACAGAACTGCGTCAGGGACCAGAATTTCTGGGGCGGGTTATTGCTTGTTCAACGGACTCCAGATCGGAACACACTTGTGTCACGGGACCGAGGTCAAAATGTGGCGGGTTGTAATTTTTCAAATAGACCCAAGACCGGGACAGAATTGCGTCAAGGAGCTGGGGCTAGGATGTCTGGGGCGAGTTGGTATTTGATTGAAAAGACCCCAGATCGGGACAAAATTGTGTCACGGGACCGGGGTCGGGACTTCCAGGGCGGGCTGTTGGTTAAGAGGACACCAGATCGGGACAGAATTGTGTCACGGGACCGGGGCCAGGATTTCCACGGGCGGGCTGTTCTTTGAGCAAGAAAAGCAACAGATCGGGACAGAATTGTGTCGCGGGACAGGGGCCAGGATTTCTTGGACGGTTTGTTGTTTGATTGAAAAGAAACCCCAAATCAAGGCAAAATTGTGTCGGGGATCCGGGGCCAGGATTTCCGGGGCGGGCGCGGACACCAGATCAGGACAGAATTGTCACCGGACCAAACCCCGGATTTCGGGGGCGGCCTGTTGTTTGATTTAAAAAGGGCCCGGGCCGGGATTCTTGGGGCGGGCTGTTGTTTGCTTACCAAGACACCAGATCGGGACAGAAATGTGTCACGGGACCGGGGCCAGGAATTCTGGGGCAGGTTGTTGTTTGTTTAAGAAGACACCAGATCGGGACAGTCTTGTGTCACGGGACCAGGGCCAAGATTTCTGGGGCGGCATGTTGTTGAGGAGGACACCAGATCGGGAAATAATTATCAGGGGACCGGGGTGAGGACTTCCGGGGAGGGTGGTTGTTTGTTTCAGAAGACACCAGATCGGGACAGAATTGTGTCACGGGGCCGGGGCCAGGATTTCTGGGGCGGGCTATTGTTTAAAAAATCCCAGATCAGGACAGAATTGTGTCAGGGGGCGGGACCAGGATTTCTGGGGCGGGTTCTTGTTTGTTTCAGGAGATCGGGGCAGAATTCTGGGGTCAGGACTTCCAGGGCGGGTTGCTGTTTGATTGAGAGGGCTCCAGATCGGACAGAATTTTGTCAGGGGACCGGGGCCAGGATTGCCCGGGCGGGTCATTGTTTCTTTGAAATGAACCCAAATCGGGACAGAATTGTGTCAAGGGACCGGGGCCAAAATTTCTGGGGCGGGGCAGAATTGTGTCACGGGGATCCGGGGCCAGGATTTCCGGGGCGGCTTGCTGCTTGTTTAAGAGGACACCAGATCGGGACAGAATTGTGTCACGGGACCGGGGCCAGGATTTCTGGGGCGGGTTGTTCTGTGTTTAAAACTACCCAGATCGGGACAGAATTATGTCAGCGTGGCCGGGGCCAGGATTTTTGGGGCGGGTTGTTGTTTGTTTAAGAGGACACCAGATCGGCACAGAATTGTGCCACGGGACAGGGCCAGGATTCCTGGTGCGGGTTGTTGTTTGATTCAGAGGACACCAGATCGGGACAGAATTGTGCCACGGGACCGGGGCCAAGCTTTCCGGGGCGGGTTGTTTTCCGCTTAAGAGGACACCAGACTGGGACAGAAATGTGTCACGGTGCCGGGCGGTATGTTGTTGGTTTCAGAGGACACCAAATCGGGACGGAATAGTGCCAGTGAACCGGGGCCCGGATTTCCGGGGCAGGTTGTTGTTTGAATAAAAAGGACCCCAGATCGGGACAGAATTGTGCCACGGGACTGGGGCCAGGATTTCCAGGGCGGGCTGTTGTTTGTTAAAGAAGACACCAGATCGGAACAGAACTGTGTCACGGGACCTGGGCAAGGATTTCTGGTGCGGGCTGTCGTTTGATCGGACCGCAGATCAAGACAAGATTGCGTCAAGGGGGCAAGGGCCAGGATTTCCAGGGCGGGTTGTTGTTTGTTTAAGAGGACACCAGATCGGGACAGGATTCTGTCACGGGACCAAGCGAAGATTTCTGGGGCGGGCTGTTGTTTGATTCAGGGGGCCCCCGATCGGGGCAGAATTGTGTCAGGAGACCAGGGCCACGATTTCTGGGAGGGTTCTTGTTTGTGTGAGAGGACACCAGACAAGGACACAACTGTGTCACGGGACCGGGGCCAGGTCAGCGGCGGGTTTTGTCAGTTTCAGACGACACCAGATCGGGACAGACTTGTGTCAGCGGACCAGGGCCAGCATTTCTGGGACGGCTGTTGTCTGTTGAAAGAAGACACCAGATCGGGATAGAATTGTGTCACGGGACCGGGGCCAAGATTTCTGGGGCGGGTTGCTGTTTGTGTACGAGGACCCCAGATCGGAACAGAATTGTGTTAGGGGACCGGGGACAGGATTTCTGGGGCGGACTGCTTTTTAATTGAAAAGGCTCCAGATCGGGACAGGATTGTGTCACGGGACCGCAGCCAGGATTTCCAGGGCGGGTTGTTGTTTGTTGAGGGGCACACCAGATCGGGACAGAATTCTGTCACGGGACCAGGGCCAAAATTTCCAGACCGAGTTGTTGTTTGAAGTAACGGTACCCAAATCGGGACATAATTGCGTCATGGGACGAGGGTCGGGATTTCCGAGGTTTCACGGGACCGGGGCCAAGATTTCTGGGGCAGGTTGCTGTTTGCTAAAAAAGACACCAGATCGGGACAGAATTCTGTCACGGAGCCGGGGCCAGGATTTCTGGGGCGGGTTGTTGTTCGTACAATCAACGTTTGAAAGGACACCCAAGCGGAACAGAATTGTGTCAGAGGGTCGGGGCCAAGTTTTCTGGGGCGGGTTGTTGTTTGTGTAAGAGGAGCCCCGACCGGGACACAACTCTGTCAGGGGACCGGAGCCAGGATTTCCAGAGCGGTGTTGTTTTTTCAAGAAGACACCACATCAGGACATAATTGTGTCACGGTGCCGGGGCCAGGCTTTTCGGGGCGGGCTGTTGTTTGCTAAAGAGGACACCACATCGGGACAAAATTGTGTCACGGTGCCTGGGCCAGGATTTCTGGGGCGGATTCTGTTTCAGAGGAAACCAGATCGGGACAGAATTGTGTCGCAGGACCTGGGCCAGGATTTCTGGGCCATGTTTGATTAGAAGGACCCCAGATCGGGACAACATTGAATCAGGAGGCCGGGAACAAGATTTCCGGCGCGGGTTCTTGTTTGTTTCAAAGAACAGAGCAGATCGGGACAGAACTGTGTCACGGGACCGGGGCCAGGATTCCTGTGGTGGGTTGTGTGTTTTGATCAAAATGGAGCCCGGATCGTGACAGAATTATGTTTGAATAAAAAGGATTTCGTTTGCTGTTTGAATAAAAGAGACCCGACAGAATTGTGCCACCGGACTGGGGCCAGGATTTCCAGGGTTCCACGGGACCAGGGCCAGGATTTCTGGGGCGGGCTGTTGTCTAAACAGACCCAGATCGGGACAGAATTGTGTAGGGGGACTTAGGCCAAGATTTCTGGGGCGGGTTGCTGTTTGTTGAAAAAGACACCAGATCGGGACAGAATTCTGTCACGGGACCGGGATCAGGATTTCCAGGGCGAAAGGGACCCCAAATCGTGACAGAACTGTACCAGGGGACAAGGGCCAGGATTTCTGGGGCGGGTTCGTTTAAGACGACACCAGATAGGGACAGAATTGTCTCACGGGACGAGGGCCAGGATTTCTGGGGCGGCTTTGATTGATTAAAAGGACCCCAGATCGGGGCAGAGTTTTGTCAGAGAACGGGGGCCAAGATTTCTCGGGCGGGCTGTTGTTTGTTTAAGAAGACCCTAGATCGAGACATAATTGTGTCACAGTGCCGGGGCCAGGCTTTCCGGGGCGGGTTGCTGTTTGATTGGCGGGAACCCAGATCGGGACAGAATTGTGCCAGGAGACCGGAGCCAGGACTTCCGGGGCGGGTTGTTGATTGTTTAAGAGGACACCTGATCGGGACAGAAGTGTGTCAGAGGACCGGGTCAGGATTTCTGGAGTTTGATGACAGGGACCCCAGATCGGGAGAGAATACTGTGTCAGGGGACCGGGGCCAGGATTTCTGGGGAAGCTTGTTGTTTGTGTAAGAGGACACCACATCGGGCCATGATTTCCAGGGCGGGTTGGTCTGTTTCGGAGGACACCAGATCTGGACAGACTTGTGTCAGCGGACCGGGGCCAGGATATCAAGGGCGAGTCGTTGTTTGTTTAAGAGACCACTAGATCGGGACAGCATTGTGCAAGGGGACCGGGGCAAAATTGTGTCACGGGACCGGGGCCAGGCTTTCCAGGGCGGGCTGTTGTCTGCTTAAGAGGACACCAGGTCGGGACAGAATTGTGTCACGGTGCCTGGGCCAGGATTTCCGGGGCGGGTTGTTGTTTGTTTACGAGGACACTAGATCGGGACAGAATTGTGCCAGTGGACCAGGGCCAAGATTTCTGGGGCGGGTTGTTGTTTAATTAAGAAGACCCCAAATCGGGACAGAATTGTGTCACGGCCAGGATTTCCGGGGCGATTTGTTGTTTGTTTAAGAGGACAATCTGAAAAAAAAAACTGCTGTTCAGACTCTGGGGCGCCTTCAGACTCTGGGGGTTGGGGGTTGCTCCGACTTTTGATCTCGTTGCCCGACTGCGTCTCCTCGCTCCTACCCCCTGCCTCCTTCTCCTGGTCCTCCTCCCTGTTTCTCTTCCTACTCCCTCTTCGCCTGCTTTTCCATGTCCTTTTCTTCCTCTTCCTCCTCTTCCTCCTCCTCCTCCTCCTCCTCCTCAACCTCCTCCTCCTCCTCCGCCTCCTCCTCCTCCTCCTTCTCCTCCTCCCCCCCCATCCTGCTCCTCCTCCTCCTCCTCCTCCTCCTCCTCCTCCTCCTCCTCCTCATCCTCCTCCTCCTCCTCCTCTCCAGGAGGCCTCTAAGACGCCCAAGATGGCCTCCAAGACGGCCCTGAAGCGCCTCAAGAGGACCCCACATCGGTTCAGAGAGACCCCCAAGACGGCTTCCGACCGCGTCAGACCCGTCAGACGGGCCAGGAACGCTTTAAGACGGCCAAGGAGAGGCCCCCAAGACGCCCCCAAGGCACCCAAGAGGCCTAAGGAGGCCTCCAGGAGGCTTCCAAGAGGCCCCCGGGAAGCCCCCAGGAGGCCCCACAAAAGTGCCCCAAGAGGCTCCCAAGAGGCCTCCTCCTCCTCCTCCTCCTCCTCCTCCTCCTCCTCCTCCTCCTCCTCCTCCTCCTTCTCATCCCTCTCCTGATCCTCCCCCTCAGCCTCCCCCAAGTGTTCCCCGAAGAGTTTCCGGAGCGGCTGGGGGAATCCATAACCAGATAGCTTGGCCAAGCTGGGGCCCAACGTTTGGCCACATAGGCGCTTCTCAAAAAGGCTGGGGGCGGCGGTGATTCGCCGTAGGCGTCTTGGATCCGCCGCCCCCTTTGCTTGCCACAGGGGTGGACGGCGTGCCAAACATGTTGCTGCTCTTGTTATTTTCAACCCCTTCCCAGTGGCCTTCGGCCCAGACCGCCTGCCCCTCGGAAGGACCAGAAGGTGTGGCCCACATCGCCACCAAGACAGCCCAAATGGCCCAAGATGGCCACCAAGATGCCTCCAAGGCGGCTAGGATTGCCCCAAGAGAGCCCAAGACGGCCCCAATATGTCTCCAAGACGGCCCAAGAGGCACCCGAGGCGTTCCAAGATGGCCCCAAGATGGCCCAGGACGGCCCCAAAGGCCCCCAAGAGGCTTTGAATGCAGTCCAAGACGCCTCCAAGGGGACCTGCAGGAAGGCCCGAAGAGGCAAAGACAACTGATTTCCAGTGGGCTCTTGACGGATTTTGACGTGTTCGGCATGCCGACGGCCCAATGCCGCCGAAGAGACCCCCAAGATGGCCCCAAGAGCGCCCAAGAGGCCTCCAAGACGGCCCCATGACGGCCTCCAGACGGTCCAAGAGGCCCCCAAGGCGCCTCCAAGACGGCCCACGAGAACTCCAAGGCGCCCACTCGTCATCGTGGTTGTCGCCGTCATCGTCGTCGTCGTCATCGTCGTCGTCGTCGTCGTCGTCGTGGTCGTCAAACCTCTTCCAGTTTCCTAATCAAACCCCTCTCCCTCTCCCTCTCCCTTCCCCCTCCACCAACCCCCCCACCCCCCCTCCACCCCCCCCTCCACCACCCACCTCAGCCCCCCCTCCACCTCCCCCTCCACTCCCCGTCCAACTCCCCCTCCACCCCTTCGGATGTCCCTTGGAACCTTTTTGGGAGCACCCAGGGGGCTCCAGAGGGCCCCAAGAGGGCTCCAAGACGCGCCCCAGAGACCACTGAGAGGTCTCATCCAGACGCGCTGTTCGATGACACCTACTAGCGGTTTCTGAGGCCTCTCTTGGGCCCCTCTTGGGCCCGTCTTGGGGCCCTTTTAGGGCCCTCTTGGAGCCATTATATGGGCCAACAAGGGGCCCAAGAGGGCTCCAAGAGGGCCAAAAAGGGGGCCCCAAGAGGGTTCAGGAGTTATGTACCAGCGGCCGCTGGGTTGGTACATAATTCCTGGGGCCCTCTTGGGGCCCACTTAGGGCCAACCCAGGGCCCAACAGGGCTCCAAGAGGGCCCTCAGAGGTCCCCAAGAGGGCCCCAGGAGTTATGTACCAGCGGGCGCTGGGTTGGTACATAATTCCTGGGGCCTTCTTGGGGCCATCTTAAGGCCAACCAGGGGCCCAAGAGGACTCCAAGAGGGCTCCCAGAGGGCCCTCAGAGGGCCCCAAGAGGGCCCCAGGAGTTATGTACCAGCGGCCACGGGCTTGGTACATAATTCCTGGGGCCTTCTTGGGGCCCTCTTGGAGCCCTCTTGGGGCCCCAAGAGGGCCCTCTTAAGGCCCTCTTGGAGCCATCTCATGGGCCAACCAGGGTTCCAAGAGGGCCCTAAGAGGGCCTCAAGAAGGGCCAGGCTGGAGTCCCACGGAGACAACCAGGTACCTCCGATGTCCCACGGGGGACACCGGGTAACTCCGATGTCCCACGCGCCGATGTCCCACGGGGACCACCGGGTAACTCCGATGTCCCACGGGGGACACTGCGTAACTCCGATGTCCCACGGGCCGATGTCCCACGGGGACCACTGGGTAACTTTGATGTCCCCCGGGGGACACCGGGTAACTCCGATGTCCCACGGGCCGATGTCCCACGGGGACCACCGGGTAACTCCGATGTCCCACGGGGGACACCGGGTAACTCCGATGTCCCACGGGGGGCCACTGGGTAACTCATGCGCAGACCCCCCCTGCAAGGTCGAGTTACCCGATGTCCCCTGGGGGACACCGGGTAACTCCGATGTCCCACGGGCCGATGTCCCACGGGGACCACCGGGTGACTCCGATGTCCCACGGGGGACACCGGGTAACTCCGATGTCCCACGGGCCGATGTCCCACGGGGACCACTGGGAAACTCCGATGTCCCACGGGGGACACCGCATAACTCCGATGTCCCACGGGGGGGCACCGGGCAACTCGTGCCCAGTAACCCCCCCCCTGCAAGGTCGAGTTACCCGATGTCCCCTGGGGGACACCGGGCAACTCCGATGTCCCACGGGCCGATTTCCCACGGGGACCACCGGGTAACTCCGATGTCCCACGGGGGACACCAGGAAACTCCGATGTCCCACGGGCCGATGTCCCACGGGGACCACCGGGTAGCTCCGATGTCCCACGGGGGACACCGGGTCCGATGTCCCACGGGGGGCCACCGGGTAACCACGCCCAACCCCCCCCCCTGCAAGGTCGAGTTACCCGATGCCCCCCCCCTCGCCACCGGGTAACCCGTACCTAACACCCCCCCTCTGCAAGGTCGAGTTGCCCGATGTCCCCCGGGGGACACCGGTTAAGTGGGGGGCGCGGAGCGCACCCCCCAGTTACCCGATGCTCCCAAGGGGGGGCGCCAAATAACTCATGCCCGTCGTCGTTGTCGTCGCCGGTCGTCGGTCGCGGGCCGGAAAAACTTGAGGCTTCGGATCCGTTTTGGGCCCCCCCAGGCCCCGAGGGCTCCAAAACCCTGGAGTTAAGCAGCAGCAACACTGACCACTCCAGGTCGAGGCGTCGTCGTCGTCGCCGTCGTCTGCTGGTCGAGAGCTCCGGGATGGGGCCGAAAGCTCCAGGTTGGGGTCGGGAACTCCTGGACGGGGTCGAGAGCTCTGGGGTCAAAACAGAGGCCGGGAAATTTGGTCCAAGTGTCGCTGCCTGGTCCTACAGGGGCTGGGTAAGGGTGCGTTTACACCTCCTCCTCCCCCACGTCGCCGTCGCGCGCCGAGGAGGAGGAGGAGGGCCCCAAGAGTTATGTACCAGCTGGCGCTGGGTTGGCACATAATTTCCGGGGCCTTCTTGGGGCCCTCTTGGAGCCCTCTTGGGGCCCTCTTGGGGCCCTGTTGGGGCCCTCTTGGGGCCCTCTTAGGGCCAACCAGGGGCCCGAGAGGGCTCCGAGAGGGCCCTCAGAGGGCCCCAAGAGGACTCAGGAGGTATGTACCAGCGGCCGCTGGGTTGGTACGAAATTCCACTGGCCTTCTTGGGGCCCTCTTGAAGCCCTCTCGCGGCCCTCTTGGGGCCCTCTTGGGCCCCCTTTAGGGCCCCAAGAGGGCCCCAGGAGTTATGTACCAGCGGCCGATGGGTTGGTAGATAACTCCTGGGCCTTCTTGGAGCCCTCTTGGAGCCCTCTTTTTTTGCAATCTGACAAAAGTTCGCCACAGCTGCATGCCACGCGCGCGTCATCAAGCGTAGCTCGCCAAAAGAGAGGATCGAGGAGCGCTGCCTCGATCGCCAACGTGCGGGTTTCAGCACGAGGAGGCACCGAGCAGCCGAAAAAGGGTGACACACCATGCGGATGCAGCACCGGGAGCGGTCTTGGGCCATCTTGGGTCTTTCTTTCAGCGTCTCCCCTGTTTCTTTGCACTCTGCCTGGGTTCACAACAACTGCGTGCCACGCGCGCGCCATCAAGCGTAGCTCGCCTCGGCAACCGAGAAAACGGGTGCGCTTTGAGACTGATTGGATGGCACCTGGAGCAAAGGAACGTGGTGAATGCAAGCCTCCGAGGGTATCGCTGCCTCCGCGTGGTCGTCTTCTCCTAGCAATCCTCCGACAGTAAATCCAGAATGTCCAAGGTGCTTTGCGTAGAAATTCAGGTACTGGCCCCCGTTCTGAGTGCGCCCACGGGCAACTTTCACATGCACCTTCCCAAACTTCAACCACTTTGGCTGCTCGTGCTGCACACTCCGAGCTTGGAAACTGAGACCGCCAGACCCTGTTGCCTCCACCCACTCCCCCGTAATATTCAGCTCTTGGAAATACACGTCTGCGCAGTGTCCTCCCATTTGACGCGCGTCGGCCTGCACACGAAGCAATACGTGATTGTGCCTTCCACGAGGGATGTGTATCAGAACATGCACGCCCGGCTTCATCAAATCGAACCGCTGACCAAGAACATTCTGCAGATGGGGATCGCCTGTGGCAGCCACGCCTCCAACTCCACCGGCCATAGGAGCCTGAGAAACCGTCGGCTGCGGCGTCGGGCTTGACGTCGGGCTGGGCGCCGGGCTGGGCGTCGGGTTGGGCGTCGTGTTGGGCGTCGGGCTGGGCGTAGCGATCGGCGACAGCCCCGCTTCGTCTTTCACCCATATGAGGTAGTCGAAAGATCCCCCGCGCCTGGCCGTTGATGGATACTGGTACGGGGGGTCATATCCCTCGCATTTGTTCGCGTTGTTACTTCCACCACCGTCATTGTAAAATGGTCGATCTTGTGCACCAACATCCCACCAACACTTGTAACCGTTAATTTGATGAGCCCACAAATGAGGGCTACTGCTGAAGCTGCGCCATTGTCCTACTGTAGACACCCACCCCCATGATGAGTATGGTCCCTTGGGGTATCTGACGAAAGCATTGTTGTCGGTACCGGATGTCCCGGGCTCGAACACCTCGCGGTAGTAGTCGCCAATATCTTGGAACTCTGCTAGCAAGAACGGGGTGTATGAGGTGGACGTATCCGTCCACTTGATGAACTTTGCTTTCCCCAGTGTGAGCGCCAAGTTGCTCGCGCATCCGTCTGCTGTAGTTGGATCAAGCATGCTTGTACTGTAGGTGCACCCTGACAACCAACTGCGGTATGTACTGCTTTGAATTCCAAAGACCAAAGTCCAGCCACCGCCGTCGCCATTGGGGTCGTCCATGGAGCAATATACCTGGAAGGCATTCTGACTCGGATCTGGCTGAATCCAAAATACGCCAGACGTTCTGCAACCAGAGGAATACACACTTTCACAACCCACTGCCGGACTGCTCGAAGACGTGCTGCACGCCGACGAAGCCGTGGAGGAATTCGCGAGGCCGAGCGAGTCCAGCTGAGTATGGCCATGTGCGGACAACTGCATGAGGTGGGAATCGTGGCCCTCCGCGTTTGCCATGGCGGACACGCCCACAACGCACACCGCAGAAGCTAGCATCGCCGTCACGATCATGTCAATGACCGAGGTCGCACGAAAAGAAGTGTTCGGGCACTCTTGGTCTCTGGCCAGGACCCTGGGCCCCTTGATCCAGCACGGCTTGAGCAAAAATGGCTACGGGTCCCTTTCGGAGCCCTCTTGGGGCCCTCTTCGGGCCCTCTTGGGGCCATCTCATGGACGGCGACGACAAGGACAACGACGACGACGACGACGAAGACGACGACGACGACCAAGACGATGGTGGCGACGACGACGATGACGACGACGACCACGACGACGACGACGACGACGACGACGACGACGACGACGACGACGACACCGACGACGACGACGACGACGACGACAACGACGACCACGACGACGACACGCGCCCGAAATCAGCCGACATAGCGACCCAACAGTTAAACCGACAAAGTGTCCTTCTTTTGGCCGCAGCGGCTCCGAGACAGCCTGCAGGGCAACCTTTTTTTGACCGCAGCGGCTCCGAGAAGCCTGCAGCTCAGCGCGGGTTCGTCTGCGGACGGCTCTGCCCCCCCCCCCAGACAAAAAATCAGCCCGAGGCCCCCGGTGACTTTTTTTCGGCCCGCCCTTTCAAGGCCCCACGGCCGGCTCTTGGGTCGAGGAAGAAGAGGGGCAGGAGGACGAGGACGTTGATCAAGACGAAAACGAGGAGAAGGAGGAGCAGGAGGACGAGGAGGTTGAGCAGGGGGGCAAGGACGAAATGAGGGGCCTTAAGCGGCTCCAAAAACCCAGCAGCTCAGCGCGGTCTGGTCTCAGAGCCGCTTCGGGCCTTTCATTCCGTCCTTGACCCCTTGCTCAATCTCCTCGTCCTCCTGCTCCTCCTGCTCCTCTGGTTTCTCTTGATCACCTCCTCGTCCTCCTGCCCCTCCTCCTCCTCGACCCAAGAGCTGGCCGTGGGGCCTTGAGAGGGCGGCCCCACAAAAAACACTGGGCCTCGGGGTGATATGTTTTTCCTGGGGGGGGGGCAAGGGCGTCCGCAGACGAGCCCGCGCTGAGCTGCAGGCTTCTCGGAGCCGCTTCGGGCCTCTGATTCCGTCCTTTCCTCTTGCTCTTCCTCTTGGACTGTTTCCTCGCCCTTTGGGGCCCTTTTGGGGCCATCTTGTGGACATCTTTGGCCGTAGGACAAACGAAAAAGAAAACGCGCCCAAAGTATTCAACAATTGAAGGAAATACAACCATTTGGGCATTTCGGGCTCTCCTGGAGGTCCTCTTGTGAAGACTTCCTAGACTTTCTAAGAGGCCCATTGGATCCCCTTTGGGCCCTCCGGGGCTGTCTTGGGCCATCCTGGGGCTATGTCGAATCGTATCGTTGCCATCTTGGACGTTTTGGAGCCGTTTAGAAGGCCATCGTGGGCGCCTTGGAGTTCTCGTGGGCAGTCTTGGAGGCGCCTTGGGGGCCTCTTGGACCGTCTGGAGGCCATCATGGGGCCGTCTTGGAGGCCTCTTGGGCGCTCTTGGGGCCATCTTGGGGGTCTCTTCGGCGGCGTTGGGCCATCGGCAGGCCGAAAACGTCAAAATCCGTCAAGAGTCCACGGGAAATCAGCTGTCCCCAGGGATGGCGAGGTCTAATCTGAATCTGCGTAAGAGGTCACTCCGCTGGACCCCCCAGCAGCCCTCGAAAGTGGCGACAGTTTCGCAATTCCTACAGGCCTACCACGACAAGTCCTAGAACCCAAAAATGTTCTAAAAACAATAACGACGTTCTTATAACATAAAGCCCGATGTGCTAAAACAAGACAGTCCCAGCCAGAAATGTTCTAAGAACATTTCGTGGAAATCACAAAAGGTTCTTAGAACAATGTTTGGTTGGCCTATAGGCACGCCAGGACGTTTCGCCACTGCTTGACCTCTGCCCCTTTCTCCACCTCTTCCTCGTGCACTCCGTCTTCCCCGGCCGCCAACGGATAGCAGCAGGCAGGATCAGAGTCAAAATGGTATGTTTACACCCGTGGAAACTCCAACATGAGGGGAGATGCACACCCCGCGTCCGCATTCTAGAAGGGGCGCACTGGGGCGTTGCGAGGGTCCACGGCGGCGGCAACAGGTTCGACGTCCGCGCCGCCAGCCCGAAAGGGCAAAATCGTTGATTGTCAATGATTTGTTCCATGTTTTTTGCATTTTCGCTGTTTCGTGTTTCCGGCACTAAAGCACCGCCCAATGAGGCTCCAAAAACCGCTCCAACACGGCCAGAAAGGCCCCCAAGAGGGCCCCAAGACGGCCCAAGAGAGCCCCGAGACGGCCCCAGAGCCGCCCAAGACGGCGCAAGAGGGTCCCAAGAAGGCCCAAAAAGGGGCCCACGAGAGGGAACGCGAACTGCAAAAATGAAGATCTCCGCCCCAAGATGCCCCCACGAGGCCCCAAGAGGCCCCCGGGAAGCCCACAAGAGGCCCCAAGAGGCCCCCAAGAGGCCTCAAGAGGCCCGCAAGATGCCCCAAGACGGCCCAAGAGAGCCCCGAGACGGCCCCAGAGCCGCCCAAGACGGCGCAAGAGGGTCCCAAAAAGGCCCCCAAAAGGGCCCACGAGAGGGAACGCGAACAAAAAATTCAAGCTCTCCGCCCCAAAATGCCTCCAAGAGGTCCCAAGAGGCCCCCGGAAAGCCCCAAGAGGCCCCCAAGAGGCCCCAAGAGGCCTCCAAGAACCCCAAAAGAGGCTACAAGAGGCCCCAAGACGGCACCAGAAAGGCTTCAAGACTCTTTCTAAGAGGCCCCCGAAGACATGCCAAGAAGACACCATGACGACTTCAAGAAGCAGACCAGGATGTTCCGAGGAGGCCCCAAGATGCCCCCAAGAGAGCCCAAGAGGCCCCCAAGCGGCCTCAAGCAGCATCCAGGAGGCCGGAAAGAGGCCCCCAAGAGCCCAGCGGTCCAGGCGGGGGCCGAACGAACATTTCCAGCCCTGGGCTTCCGGAAGCCCAACAGGAAGCCCTAAGAGTTCGACCATCCAGTGCTCGCGCGAAGCGCGCGCGATGGTTCTAATTCTATGTGCTCTGCCGTGCTCCTGCGTGTTCTGCCGTGCTCCGATGTGTTCTGCCGTGCCCCTGTGTGTTCTGCCATGCTCCTGCATGTTCTGCCATGCTAATGCGTTTTCTGCCGTGTTCCTGATTGCTCTGCTGAACTCCTGTGTATTCTGTATGTTCTGCCATGTTTCTGCGTGTTATGCCGTGTTCCTGTGTATGCAGCCGTGCTCCGTGCTGCCTTACCGTGCTCCTGCGGTCTGCGTGAACGCATGTTGTCTCTCTCTGTGCGTGTGTGTGCGTGTGCGTGTGTGCGTGTGTGTATGTGCCTGTGTGTGCGTGTGCGTGTGCGTGTGCGTGTGCGTGTGCGTGTGCGTGTGCGTGTGCGTACCGATGTGCGTGTGCCTATGTGCGTGTGCCTTTGGGTGCGGCTGTGTGGAAAATATGATATGTGTTAAAGTTAAAGTTAAAGTTAAAATTAAAGACGGGGCCTTCAAGGCACAGGGAAGGGGAGGAAAACGGGGACAGGGCCAGGCGGGACCAAAGTTCCCGAGAGACGCCGAGCCCCAAGCAAAGCCAGACACGCGGACCTACTCACAAGGGAGCAACAGGCGCTGGCGGGAAGGCAGGGAAGCCTTCACTCACTCTCAGTCTCCAGGCCGCGGTGCGCCAGACGGCGGCGGGCCCTGCGGCTCATCTGGCCGTCGCTCGCCGCTGCGCCCGCGGCAGCGTTCACCTCCTCGGTGGCCTCGTTCGCGCCGAGGGGCCCAGCACTCGTCGGGCCTGGACGCTGCTGGGGCAGGCAGGCAGCCGCAGCCTCCTCCGCCGGCGCCGCCGCCGGGGCCGCTGGGCCACTGCCAGAGCTGCCGGCCGCTGCTGGGGCCTCGCCTGCAGGCCCCGCTTCCATGCCGAGCCAATCCAGGTAGCGCTCCTGGGCGTGTTCTGGCACCGGCCCTTGCGAGCGCAAGGCAGGGATGCCCTCTCCCTTCACTCTCTGCTTGTCCGCTCGCGGCCTGCCTCCAGGATGGAGCCCTCGCCCCCATAGGCTGCGCCGATTCCTGCCTGACTTGTTGGTCAGGTAGCTGGGCCCTGGGCACTGCACCTTCAGGCGAGACTTGCCTCCCGCGTGGCTGCCCAGCCCAGCACCTTGTAGGCGCCGCACTTGGAGCAGGCCACGATCTCCTGGGTGTCCTCGCCTTCGCCCGCGCAGGCGTAGCTGAGCACGTGCCCCAGGATGCTGAAGGCGACAGCGGTAGCCGAGAGGGCTGCCGCACTGCTCCCCGTCGAGCGGCCGCTCTCCAGGCGCGGCCGCTTGGCAGGAGCGCCGCCGCCAAGGGCCTCTCCAGCCAGAGGAGGCTCCGCAGCCGCAGCGGCCAGCACCTGGCGGCGCTCGCCAGCAGGAGGGGGGCCCTTCGCTACTCTTGGCCGAGCCGTCGTGGTACAGCTTGCCGTTGAGCCTGCCATCGACTGGCTGCCGAAGCCTCCAGACCCTCATCGTCCAGGAGTGTTGGAGATGTAGGCACCTCGCGCGTGCTGTCCGTTCACGTACAGCTCGACTCCTGGCCGAGCAGCGTTCCGATGGCGTCCCCGAACAACAGCCGCATCCAGAAGGGGTCGCAGCTGAGCTTCTGCCTCTCGTGGCGGTTGGAGGCCTGCAGGGCTACCGAGCTTGCCTCAACGCTCATCGCCCGAGGCCCGAGAAACATGGGACCGAACACGTCGCCGAGGTCCACGACCATGCACCGCTCCGACTCGAGGTTCCAGCCGAACCGCTCCAGGGACCGCACCACCGCGTCGGCGGGCGAGGCACAGCGCACCGCAGTGGTGGCCCTGGCGCGCCTGGCTGCTGCCGCCTCCAGCCGCCGAGCGCGCACCCTGAGTGGCAGCACGGCTGGCAGCTGCAGGTCCGCTCTCATGGCCATCGCCTTGGGATGCCCAGGTACGCCTGCCTGGCCAATGGGGTCGCTACACTCGCAAGTGCCGAACTCGTGGGCCCCGACCTCGTTCTCCTCCGCGCCCTGGGGCATGAGGACAATGGTGGGCCCTGCGGCGTGCCCCTAGTACCTGGGTGGGTCGCTGACGTCGATGCCGCGAGACCCCACCTGGGCGTCTTCGACGTGGCCGCACTCGTGCTGGTGCAGGCCCGCCGCCTTGATCTGACTATGCGCTCGTTGGCCCTGGCTGTGCTCCTCCGACGCGGCACCCAGTGGCGCGGCCAGCATGACGAGCAGCCAGAGGAGCCAGGTCAGCTGCCTCTGCAGCCAGCTCCCGCTTGCATGCCTGGGCCACCGTCGGCCACTCGCCATGCGCCTTGCCACACCGATCGGCTTGGCCTCGCTCTGCTGCCGGCTGCGGCTGCCAGGAGCTACCGCTACCTGCGAGATCGCCCTCGTCGCTGCTGATCTCCTCCACGGGGCAGGACTCAGCCCACGGCGCACGCTTGGGGGCCACAGGGGCCCCCGCGAACTGCGCCCGCACAGCCTCCATCTGGGCGCGGATGGCTGCCCAGGCCACCTCGAAGTTGCTGGAGCCCCAGGCCTCGGGCAACTTCTCCAGCTGCATGAGGAGCCCTGGCACCTGGCTGGCTCCTGCCCACTCGGCAGCGCGCTGGCGGCGCAGCGCCTCGGCCTCCTCGCGGGCTGCCTCGCAAAGCACCTGGAGCGCGCGGCTCGCCTCCTCAACCTCCGCGTCGAGCTCCGCAAGCTCCTCCTGGGCCTTCTGGAGCTGGGCCTCGACGAGGCCACGCGCCGCCTGCTCCTGCTCGAGCTCCTGGCGGGCTGCGCGGAGCCGATTCTCACCTTTGCTGATGGCGTTCGCCTCCCTGTGGAGCTGCGCTGCCCGTGGCAGGGAGGAGGCCTTCTGCTCTGCTGCCGCCTTCCGGGCCCTGACCAGCTCGGCGCGCTTCGCCTCCAGCTGGCTGGCCACGACGTCGGTGAAGCAGCCGTCCACGTTGTCAGGTGGCTCGGCCTGCAGCGCCTCGAGCTGCTCGACGGCCGCCTGGAGCCTCTCGATCGCCGTGGCGCCTCCACCGCTGGGCGCCCCACTCGCTGCCGACGCCGAGGTCTGCGACTTGGCGGAGGCCTCCCGCGAGGCCGCACTGCGGGCCTGCCTCTGGGCACGGCGCCCACGCGGCTGCTCCACCCATCCGTCCTCGTCTGCATTGGGCCTCGCCTTGGCGGGGGACATTCCCAGCGCCCAGGGCGGAGCCGCGCGCCCACAGCCAAGGCACGAGGCGCGCCAGTCCCAGTTCCATCCTCCGCAGCTGCACATCCAATAGGACTTGCCGCGCCTGCTGCTGCCGCCGCCGCGTGGGGGCCTCGCCACGGCCACTGCAGAGCTGGCCGAGGGGCCGCGCCTTCGCGCCGCGAAAGCAGGAAGCACAAACTCGAAGTGCACTGGTCCAAAGCGAGGAGACCTTCGCGCTCAGAGCGCCGCAAACGACTCGCGGTCGTCGGGTTCTCCATGGCCTTGAGCCAAAATTGCAACAGAAATATGATTTGTGTTAAAGTTAAAGTTAAAGTTAAAGACGGGGCCTTCAAGGCACAAGGAAAAAACAACCAGAACGCGGACAGGGCCAGACGGGACAACCTTTCCCGAGAGAAGCCGAGTCCAAAGCAGAGCGTGCCACGCGTGCCTACTCACCACAGGGAGCAACACACGAGACGAGCCGATGCTTCTTCTTCACTCACTCATGGACTGCGGGCCGCGGCGCGCCAGACGGCGGCTGACCCTGCGGCTCACCAGGCCGCCGCTCGCCGTGCAGCTCGCGGCGGCAAGCCCCTCCTCGGTGTCCCCGTGCATGCCGAGACGCTCACCTCCCTTCGAGGCTGGCTGCTGCAGGGGCATGCTGGCAGCCGCCTCCTCCGCCGCCAGCGCTGCCGCGGGAGCAGCTGGGCCGCGGCCTGGGCTGCTGG
Organism: Prorocentrum cordatum; assembly: GCA_963575745.1. Taxonomy (NCBI): domain Eukaryota; class Dinophyceae; order Prorocentrales; family Prorocentraceae; genus Prorocentrum; species Prorocentrum cordatum. The sequence goes on along the minus strand of CAUYUJ010004080.1, from coordinate 520,707 downwards.
CTGCAGTCGAGGCACCGCCTGCAGACTCCGCCTTCATGCCGAGCCACACCAGGCAGCGCTCCTGGGCGTGCCATGGCACTGGCCCTTGCGAAAGCAGAGCGGGGATGCCCTCTCCCTTTACTCTCTGCTTATTCGCTCGTGGCCTGCCTCCAGGATGGAGCCCTCGCTCCCACAGGCTGCGCTGGTTCATGCCCGCCTTGCACGTCTTGTCGCCTGGGCACCGTTCCTCTATGCTGGAGAAGTAGGCACCACGCACGTGCTGCTCCCTCACGCCCAGCTGGATGCCTGGTCGTCCGAGCAGCCGCCCGATGGCGTTCCCGAAAGACGGCCGAAGCAGGAGGGGGTCGCAGCTGGGCTTCCGCTTCTCATGGCCGTTGGAGGCCTGCCGAGCATCATACCCCCCCATTGCGCACAGCGCCTGAGGCCCGAGGAACATGGGCTCGAGCTCGCCACCGGCGTCCGCGACCTTGCACCGCTCCGACTCGAGGCACCAGCCGACCTGCTCCAGGGTCTGCACCACTGCGACGGTGGGCGAGGCACAGCGCCCCCCAGCGGCGCCACTAGCGCGCCTGGCTGCTGCCGCCTCCAACTCCCCAACACACACCCTGCTCGGCAGCTCGGCTGACTGCAGCAGGTCCGTCATCACTGCCGCTGCCTCGAGAGGCTCAAGAACTCCCACTTGGCCGACGAGGTCGCTCCACTCGCTAGTGCCGCACTCGAGGGCCCCGAGCACGTCCTCCTCACAGGCTGCTGTGGTGGCTGCCTCCACATCGTCTGGCCAAAGCACCACCTGCCACAAATACCGAGCCCCGTGCAAGGGCTGCCAGCGCCGCCTTCTGTCAGCTGTGAGCCTCTGCAGCACCACACCGAGGGCCTGGCGCATGGCGTGGGCGGGGGCCGAGCGTCGGTGGCGGCGCTCGTGCTTGACTCCCGCGCCGAGGGGCATGAGGACCGCCATGGGCCCCTCGGCCCGCCCCATGTACCAGCGTAGGGCGCCGTCGTCGACGCAGTGGATCCCCGCCAAGGTGCTCTCGACAACCAGGATCCTCTGGCAAGCAGCCCCATGGGGGGGGCTCGGGTGGGAGCGCACCTCCCAGGGCCAACGGCAGGGCCCCACCTGCCTGCGAGTGCGCCCCACACGGCCGGGCACCTGGACAGCTCAAACTCCGCGGGGTCGGCGAGCCACGGCGTCGACATCAGGGAAACGACCTGGGCGGACCAGCATCTGCCTCAAGGCCTCTGGCCCCGCGTCCTGCAGCCACAGCCTTGCAGGCTTGTGGGGGTAAGGCCCAAGGCCATCCAGCGCAGAGGCCTCACTGGCCCCCTGGGCCCGACCGAAGGGGCCCGCAAACCAGTCGTACACATGCCCGGCCCCTTGGCCTGCGCTCGTGAAATCGGAGAGCCCCAGGTACGTACCTCGCTGCACTCTAGCCCCTCCCAACTCGTGCAGCTTGCCTGGCTCCATGTTGAAGTCGCACTGCGCCAGCCGGGGCATGCCCGCGGAGAGCTCGATGCCGCCGAAGGCTGCGAAGAAACCGAGGTCGACGTCTTTGGGCCCCAGGGCGCCGCGCAGGCGGGCCACCTCGGCGCTGCTACCGCCCAGCTGGCGTGGCCCCGCAGCGCTGGCCTCACTGGGCCTTCTCCTGCACTGGCGGGCCTCCTCCGCCCCTGCCCCCAGCTGCGCGGCCAGCAGGGCGAGCAGCCAAAGGGGCCAAGTCTGAAGCCTCGGCTGCCAGCTCCCACTTGCAGGCCTGCGCCACCTGCGGCCACTCGCCGAGCGCGTTGCCATGCCGCTCGGCTCGGCCGCGCTCCGCTGCGGCCTGGGGCTGCCATGGGCCGCTGCTGCCTGCGAGGTTGCCGTCGTTGCCGTCGTCGCTGCTGATCTCGTCCACGGGGCAGGACTCTGCCCGCGGCGCTTGCGTGGGGGCCAGGGTGGGGCCCGCGAGCTGCGCTCGCACCGCCTCCACCGGGGCGCGGATGGCTGCCCGCGCGACCTCGAAGTTGCTGGAGGCCCAGGCCTCAGGCAGCTTGTCCAGCTGCGTGAGGAGCCCTGGGACCTGGCTGGCTCCTGCCCACTCGGCGGCCCGCTGGCGCTCCCGCGCCTCCGCCTCCTCACGGGCGGCTTCCTCGAGGACCTGGAGCGCCCTGCTGGCCTCCTCCAGCGCGCCGTCCCGCTCCGCGAGCTCCTCCTGGGCCTTCTGGAGCTGGGCCTCCGCGAGGTCGCGCGCCACCTGCTTCTGCTCCAGGTCCTGGCGGGCTGCGCGGAGCCGCTTCTCCGACTTGCTGATGGCGTTGGCCTCCTTGCGCAGCAGCGTCGACCGCGGCATGGTGGCGGCCTTCTGCTCCGCTGCTGCCTGCTGGGCCCTGGCCAGCTCTGCCCGCTTCGACTCCAGCTGGCTGGCCTCGACGCCGGCGAAGCTGCCGTCCACGCCCTCGGGCGGCACAGCCTGCGGCGCCTCCAGCTGCTCGACCGTCGCCTGCAGCCTCTCGATCGCTGTGACCCCACCGCAACTCGGCGCCCCGCTGGCCGCAGAAGCCGAGGTCTGCGACTTGGCGGATGCCGCTCGCGAGGCAGCGCTGCGGGCCTGCCGCTGGGCTTTGCGCCCCCTCGGCTGGTCCACCCAGCCGCCCTCGTCGGCCTTGGGCCCCCCCGCGGCGGGGGCTGACCCCAGGGCCCAGGGCGGCGCTGCGCGCCCACAGCTGAGGCAAGAGGCTCGCCAGTCCCAGTTCCAACCTCCGCAGCTGCACATCCAGCACGGCCTGCTGCGCTTGCCACTGCTGCCGCCACGCGAGGAGCGCGCCATGGCCCACGGCGCGCGGGCCGAGCGGTCGCGCCTCCGCGCTGTGAAAGCCAGGAGCAGAACAACAGAATGCACTGGCCCAAAGCGAGGAGCCCCTCGCGCTCAGAACGCCGCGGACGACTCGCGGTCGTCGGGTGCTCCATGGCCTTGAGCCAAAATGGCTACGGAAATATGATATGTGTTCTGCCGTGCTCCTGCGTGTTCTGCCGTGCTCCTGTGTGTTCTGCCGTGCTCCTGTGTTTTCTGCCATGGTCGTGCTCTGCCGTGCTCCTATGTGTTCTGCTGTGCTCCCGCGTGCTCTGCCGTGCTCCTGCGCGTTGGTTGGTTGGTTGGTGGGGCCTCAAAGGCGGGAAAACAAAAACCGATGGGGGCCGCGGAAGGGCCGCCCCTCCCGAGGAGGCCGCGTTGGGCCCCTCCCAGACAAGCGCAGCACAGACAGAAAGGCGAAGCCTCTGGCATATACTACACAAGACAACCATCAAGTGCAGCACTGACAAGAGCAAATACTACACAAGATCACAACAGATACTACACAAGATCCCATTCGACTCGCAACTCCAGAACCATGCAAGCACTGCGCACAAGAACAGAACCTATACATGGTCAGGGGAAGGAGGAACCTCACTCCGAGCACTCGCCAGGGCGCCTGGGCACGCTCTCCGAGTGTTTCGCCCGTGCCGCCTCCAGCAGCCGAAGGCCCTCGGCGATGTCGCCGCGCTGGAGGGCATCTCTCGCCAGCATGGCGGCGCCGAGCGCCTCGGCCGCCGCCTGTGCCTGCACTGCGCCCACGGTCGACTCCACCACGAGCGCGCTCGAGCCGCGCTTGGCCTGCTCCGCCTCCATCGCTGCCGTCGCACCCATGGCAGCGGTCGCACTCCGGGGGCCACCGTGCGCGGCCAGGTCGACCTCCACGGACTTCGCGCCCTCCTGGGACTCGACCTCGGGCTCCTCGACGAAAGGCAGGCCCTCGGAGGGATCGCCCACGCTCCCGATGTCGAAGAAATCGGCCGAGCCCTGCACGCCCATCCCTCCGCGCACGCCGCCCCGCTGCTCGATGCAGTCGTGCTGCTCGGCGTTGTACTGCTTGGGCCCGCCCTCCTGCTCGCCGCGCTTCGCAGCCAGTCCCGAACCAGCACCAATGACCCCTTCGGACTCCGCATCGGCTCCGAGGGCCTGGACGCACTTCGGGCCTTGCCCCCCCATCCGATCCCGAAGGGGGGGCGCCGCCGCCATCCGAGGAGGAGCCACCCCCGCCGTCGCTACTGCGCGCAGCCTCGAAGACGCCCAGGATGTCCGCGGCCAGGGCGACGTCGGGGTGTCCGGCCACGTTCCTGGCCTTGCTCAGCCGGCCGAGCCGAGCAGCCAGGCGGGCCCCCGGCGGCCCGCGATCCCGCAGCAAGCGCTTGGCCTCAGAGACGCCAGGCTCGTCGCTGCGGCCTGCAGTCTTTCCACTGCCAGGAGGACCTCCTCCATGTCCTTGAGGAGCGCGCACGCGCCGCTGGCGCCGTCGCCCAGCTCCACCGCGGTCGCGCAGCTCCCCGCCTGCACCGCTCCGCGCGCCGCGGCGGCGACGAGGGCGGCATGGTGCTTCGCCGCGCCCCCCGCCTGGATCGCCGCGGCGGCAGCGCCGAAGGCGCCAGCGGCCACGGGGCAGCCCGCGAGCAGCTCCATCAGCGCCGCTGAGGGAGCCATGCCGCGCGCGCCGCGCGCCTAGCCTCCACGAGGCTGCGCCGCCCGAGGGGCGGCCCGCCGCGCCAGACTCCTGCCGAATGGCTTGAGCCAAAATGGCTACGGATTGCTCCTGCGTGTTCTGCCGAGCCCCTGTGTGTTCTGCCGTGCTCATATATGTGTTGTAATCTGCCGCGCTCATGTGTGGTCTGCCGTGCTCTTGCGTGTTCTGCCGCGCTCCTATGTACTCTGTATGTTCGGCCATGCTCCTCACGATCCTGCGTATTCTTCCGTGCTCCTGTGTGTTTAAAACTTTTAAGACGGGGCCTTCAAGGCGCACATGTGCCCCAGTGTGTTCTGCCGTGCTTCTGCGTGTTCTACCGTCAGTTCTGCCGTGCACCCATGTGTTCTGCCATGCTCCTATGTGTACTGCAGTGCTCCTGTGTGTTCTGCCGCGCTCCTGCTTGTTCTGCCGAGCTCCTATGTGTTCTGTGTGTGTTCTGCCGTGCTCCCGCTTGTTGTGCCGTGCTCTCCCGTGCTCCTCTTGCTCCTGTGTTCTGCCGTGCTCCTGTGTGTTTTGCAGTGCTCCTGTGTGTTCTGCCGTGTTCCTGTATGTTATGTGTTCTGTGCGTTCTGCCGTGCACCTGCGTGTTCTGCCGTGCCCCTGTGTGTTTTGCCGAGCTCCTATGCAATATGTCCTGCCGTGCCCCTCGTGCTCCTGCGCGCTCTGCCGTGCTCCTGTTTGTTCTGCCGTGCTCCCATAATTATTTGGGTTTTGCCGCGCTCCTGCGCGTTAAAGGTTAAAGGTTAAAGACGGGGGCCTTCAAGGCAAAGGGGGAAATCCCTACGAAACCAAAACGGGGCGGCTCCAGCGGGCCTGGGCAGGCGGAAGGGCCACCCCCTCAGACGCCCAACCCCCCCTCCGAGGCGAGACAGATCTACGGAAAGAATGCAAACGCACGCCTGACTCACTCACCCACTCACTCATTCGGCCTCGAGAAGCCGCAGCCTCTCGGCCAGATCGCCGCTCAGGATTGCCGCCTGGGCCGCCACGGCCGCGGCCAGCCGCTCCTGCGCACGACCTCCAAGGGCATCGGCCTCGAGACGCCTGCCCTTGCCCTTGACGGGATCGACAGAGAGGCTCACAACGCTGCACTCCGCGAACACGTCGTCGTCGCCGACCTTGACCGCGACGCCATCGTAAGCGCCATCGTCCATGTGGCTGCACTCCATCTTGCGGCAATCCGTGACCAGCTGGGCCGTCACCTTGGGGGCACTCGCGCCCTTGAGCTTCTCGGGGCCGATCTTGGTCTCCCCGTTGTTGAGCCGAGTGCTCACCAGGGCCAACTCACCCATGGCCGATACCACCACCTTCACATCGTCGGTGGCCTTGTCACCAGGGGCGCACTTAAAGACCAGCGTCTTCATATCCACCTTCTTCTTCTTCTTCTCCACCGGCTTCAACGGGACCTTCACCTCCCGACCCTCCTCGAGCTGCCCCTTCACTGCCTCCAGGTCGTCAGTGGTCGCAGTGTCCGCCGCCCCCGCCGACTCAGCGTCGCCAGCACCGCGCCGACGGCCCCTCCCGCGGCGCCTGGCATCGCGCGCCTTGGCAGGCACATCATGGGGCCCTCCGCCGAACTCGGCGTGCTGGGCCCAGCCGCGGAAGGCGCGGCTGGCCCCCGACGGCCGCGGCTGCACGCCCGCGCGGCCAGCCTTGACCATCTCCGTCAGGTGGGCCCTCCCAAGCTGCTCGCGCACCGCCACCCCCTCCTCAACTTCGGAGGCCGGGCACGGGGCGAGCAGCGCGGCACCCGCGCGCAGGGCCGAGGCGACAGCGGCGGCGACCTGTTGCCGCCCGCCTCCGCCTTCGGCCGCGCCCGCCGCAGCCGCCTTCACGAGCGGGGCGAGCAGCGCCACCGCTTCCCCATCGAGGGGACGGACCGTCGCCATCGCCCGAGCCGCAGCGGGGGGGCTCGCAGCCCGCCCAGCGCCCGAAGCCAGCTTGAGCTACGGATTTGCTCCTGTGTGTTCTGCCATGCTTCTGCGTGTTTTGCCGTGTTCCTGCGCGTTCTGCCGTGTTTCTGCGTGTTGGGCTGCCGTGCCCATGATAATGTTCTAAAGATGCCTCAGGCGACAAGCTAAGTGTTAACACGCATGATCTTACATCTGCCTTTTGAGCCACTTTCCATACGTTTGTCAAACTCGCGGTGTTCATCTGCTGGTGGATTTCTCAGGCGACATGCTTGTGTCCCCCATATCCTAAGATGGGGTTCTTGTTACTTCTCGAACGCCGCCGACTCCAGAGAACAAGAACAGACCCAGAACACAGACTACTCATGCACAGACTTACTCATACTCAGACTTACTCATACCAAGACGTACTCATACACAGACTTACTCATACTCAGACCTACCGATACTCAGATGTACTCATATTCAGGCGTACACATACACAGACTTACTCATACTCATGTTTACTCATACCCAGACGTACTCATACACAAACTTACTCAACACACGACAGATGTTGAGGATGTCTCAGGCGGGGGCGCTGGCTTCAACACCCCTAAGGGGAGCCGCCAGGGGGTATATCACGGGCCCGTTCGCGGCAAGTTTGTGGGGATGTCTCAGACGGTTTGCCTGCTTCGGTGCCCAAACATCATCTGCGCCTACAGCAGATTTAAAGGATGACTCAGGCGGGGCGCTGGTTTCAGTACTCCTAAGGGAAGCCGCCAGTGGGTATATCACGGGCCCGTTCGCGGCCAGCTTGTGGGGATGTCTCAGGCGTTTTGCCTGTTTCGGTGCCAGGCATCGTATGCGATTACAGCAGATTTCGAGGATATCACAGTCGGGGCGGTGGCTCCAGCACTCATAAGGGGAGCCGCCAGGGGGTATATCACTGGCCCGTTCGCGTCCAGTTTGTGGGGATGTCTCAGGCGTTTTGCCTGTGTCGGTGCCCAACATCGTCTGCGATTACAGCAGAGTTGGAGGATGTGTCAGTCGGGGCGCTGGTTTCAGATTTACTCGCACCCAGACGTACACACACGGACTTACCCGTACACAGACCTACTCATACTCAGACCTACTCATGCCCAGACGTACTCATACACAGACTTACTCATACTCAGACCTACACATACTCAGACCTTCGCATAGCCTGAGTTACTCAACACACGACAGGTTATGAGGATGTCTCAGGCGGGGCGCTGATGTCAGCACTCCTAAGGGGAGCCGCCAGAAGGGTATACCACGGGCCCGTTCGCGGCCAGTCTGTGGGGATGTCTCAGGCGGTTTGCCTGTTTCGGTGCCCAAACATCATCTGCGCCTACAGCAGATTTAAAGGATGTCTCAGGCGGGGCGCTGATGTCAGCACTCCCAAGGGGACCGCCAGAAGGGTATATCACGGGCCCGTTCGCGGCCAGTCTGTGGGGATGTCTCAGGCGGTTTGCCTGTTTCGGTGCCCAAACATCATCTGCGCCTACAGCAGATTTAAAGGATGTCTCAGGCGGGGCGCTGATGTCAGCACTCCCAAGGGGACCGCCAGAAGGGTATATCACGGGCCCGTTCGCGGCCAGTCTGTGGGGATGTCTCAGGCGGTTTGCCTGTTTCGGTGCCCAAACATCATCTGCGCCTACAGCAGATTTAAAGGATGTCTCAGGCGGGGCGCTGATGTCAGCACTCCCAAGGGGACCGCCAGAAGGGTATATCACGGGCCCGTTCGCGGCCAGTCTGTGGGGATGTCTCAGGCGGTTTGCCTGTTTCGGTGCCCAAACATCATCTGCGCCTACAGCAGATTTAAAGGATGTCTCAGGCGGGGCGCTGATGTCAGCACTCCCAAGGGGACCGCCAGAAGGGTATATCACGGGCCCGTTCGCGGCCAGTCTGTGGGGATGTCTCAGGCGGTTTGCCTGCTTCGGTGCCCAAACATCATCTGCGCCTACAGCAGATTTAAAGGATGTCTCAAGCGGGGCGCTGATGTCAGCACTCCTAAGGGGAGCCGCCAGAAGGGTATATCACGGGCCCGTTCGCGGCCAGTCTGTGGGGACGTCTCAGGCGGTTTGCCTGTTTCGGTGCCCAAACATCATCTGCGCCTACAGCAGATTTAAAGGATGTCTCAGGCGGGGCGCTGATGTCAGCACTCCGAAGGGGAGCCGCCAGAAGGGTATATCACGGGCCCGTTCGCGGCCAGTCTGTGGGGATGTCTCAGGCGGTTTGCCTGCTTCGGTGCCCAACACCGTCTGCGATTACAGCAGATTTCGAGGATGTCACAATCGGGGCGGTGGTTTCAGCACTCGTAAGGGGAGCCGCCAGAGGGGTATATCACGGGCCTGTGCGCAGCCGGTTTGTGGGGATGTCTCAGGTGGTTTGCCTGTTTCGGTGCCCAACATCGTCTGCGATTACAGCAGATTTGGAGGATGTGTCAGTCGGGGCGCTGGTTTCAGATTTACTCGCACCCAGACGTACACATACACAGACTTACTCATACACAGACTTACTCATACTCAGACTTACTCATACCCACACGTACCCATACACATACTTACTCATATTCAGACCGACTCAAACCTTCTCATAGTCTGAGTTGCTCAGCACACGGCAGATAATGGCCTTATGTGGCTAAACTATCGGTGTACATATCCCACTGCCAACTCTCCTAAAACATATACACACACATTCGAAGGATCCGAAGCAACCGCGGGCTGAGGAGGGCATGGCCTGGCAGCTGAGGAGGAGGAATGACGAGGAAGAGGCTCATATTCAATCATACTCAAGCTCAATATGACTCGTACCCACTCGCTGGCATGAAAGTTCGCTTGTCTTCGCCGGGCCTGCGGCCCACATGGGCGCGCTCTTATAGTCAGACACTCATGAACAGACATTCACTACGGCATAAAATAAAACATGAAATGCACATATGGGGAGCTCCACGCAGTGAGTACTTGTGAAATACGGTGATGCGAACAATTCGTTTTGGCGAGGATGTCGCGAGTGCAATGCTAAATTTGAGGAATATCGAGGGCGCCTTTGGGGTCATACTGGGCCTTGTATGGGGTTCGTTTGCGGCTGCATCGACGCAACCAAACAACAAATGACAATGCGATGTCACATACATACCGTTGAAGATGTCCCTAACGAAATCGTCATGTTTAGAAGCCTGGTTTGGGCCGCCTGGAAGCCTTTTTCAAGGGCGATCCCAAGACGATGTTAAAACAGCAATTATCAAATCGATGTTGTTGCACTTGTCCCAACCATCCTGTGGTGTTGGGTCCTCGTTTTGAAGAGACGGTGCCCCGCGTTTTCATATTCCTTCCTTTTTCCTCCTCCTCCTCCTCCTCCTCCTCTTCTTCTTCCTCCTCCTCCTCCTCCTCCTCCTCCTCCTCCTCCTACTCCTACTCCTCTCCTCCTCCTCCTCCTCCTCCTCCTCCTCCTCTTCCTCCCTCCTCCTCCTCCCCTTTTCCTTCCTCCTCCTCCTCCTCCTCCTCCTCCTCCTCTTCCTCCTCCTCCTCCTCCTCCTCCTCCTCCTCCTCCCTCCTTCCCCTCCTTGCCCCTGCTTTGCGCATGTCCCTGTTTCGGCGCACCCCTCACTCGTTTCGTGGCCCCACAAGGAACTCCACCTAAGGTCCCACTGGTGCAGCCCGCATGGCGGCGCCGCCCCATTTTGGCACACCCGTCACATATTTCGCAACCCCATAGGGAACCCCACCAAAGGTCCCAGTGGCGCAGCCAGCACGGCGGCGCCGCCCCATTTTGGTACACCCCTCGCACGCTTCGTGGCCCCATAAGGAGTTCCATCTAAGGCCCCAGTGGCGCAGCCCGCATGGCGCCGCCGCTCCATTTTGGCACACCCATCACACGTCTCGTGGTCTCATACGGAGTTCCACCTCAGGTCACTGCGGCGCAGCCCGCATGGCGGCGCCGCCCCATTTTGGCACACCCCTCACACGCTTCGCGGCCCCATAGGGAGCCACATCTAGGGCCCCAGTGGCGCAGCCCGCACGGCGGCGCCGCCCCATTTTGGCGCACCCCTCACACGCGGTGTGGCCCCATAGGGAGCTCCATCTGAAGTCCCAGTGGCGCAGTCCGCATGGCGGAGCCGCCCTATTTTGGTTCACCCCTCACATGTTTCGTGGCCCCTCACACATTTGGAGGCCGTCTCTCGGTCTCGTGGACTCTCGCGCTGGGCCGTCGGCTGTCCGGCGCGCTGCTCCCTCAGCCGACGTCGCCCAGGCGCGATCCTCGACTGCGGCCGCCACGAGGTGGGGAACGGCGAGGAGGAGGACGACGACTGGTGTCCGGAGCTCTACGCGCTGCTCTTGCGCGCCACACGCCACGAGGACCTCCTGCTCACGCGGGCGCCGCGCAACGAATTCATCCCGGCAAGGCCGCCGGAAGGATTGCGGAAGCAGCTGGGGCAAATTGCTACGCGCACGGAGCGGCGCAGGAGGGAGGCGACGACCCTCGCCGGAGCTGGGTTTCACCGAATGTTTCCGCGAACCTTGACTTGAAAAACCACCCGCCCGAGTCTCGCCGTCTCTCGACGGTCTGACTGTTTCGTTTCGCGCCGCAGGCAACCCGCGCGCGTCACTGGGACCCTCTCGAGGCGACCAGCGCGCGTCGCGGGAATTCCGCGCTGCGCTCTGCCCGAAAACTCGCTCGCCCCCGTCGTCGTCTCTGCCCAGCGTCCACAGCCATGCCCGCTATCAGCCAGCCAGCTAGCTTTCTCTGCCCCGCGCAACGGACGACCCGTGCGCGTCGCCGGGACCCCTTCGGGGCGACCGGCGTGCGTCGCGAGGACTCCGTGCGGCGCCGCGCCCGCAGCCTCGGACATGGGCGCGCACGGGCAAAGAAAAAGAAAAAGAACGGGAAGGAAGCAGGCGCGATCCTCGGGAGGAGCGTGCCGACGTAGGCGTCGACGTGTGTGCACGTAGATTGACTCGCACGCAGAATCATTCACAATCAGACTCACTCGCGCTCAATCTCTCGCACACAGACCTATCGGTTTCGCTCGCGTTGTGTGCCCCGCCACGCATGTCGGCACGCCCCTCGCACAGCTCGTGGCCCCATAGGGAGCGCGGGCAAAGATGATTGTCATAATTGCGGTATTCACAACTGCGTATGTTTGGGTCCTTCGCCGGGATAATTTCATGCGATATCGTCATTTTCAGCAGTTATCAGGCGCCTTTGGTGCCATATTGAGGTCCTTTTGGGGCTTGCATTTCTTCCTCTTGAAGCACTTCAAGAACGATGTCAAAACGATGTTGAAAACATTGCACTATTTGAACATGTCCCCAACGAAATGCAACTGCTCTGCCGTGTTATTTTGTCTGGTCCGCCGTTTTGCCGAGCATGTTATGAGGATGTCCCTAGCGAAAACACAGTTGTTCCCCACATGCTTAGTGGGGTTATTGTTTTTTCCCAACCCGCGCCGCACTCGCGTCTCACCGCGCCCGCGTCTCACACATCCTCCTCCTCCTCCTCCCCCTCCTCTTCCTTCCTCCCTCACCCACAGCACAGCACAGCACAGCTTCGTGGGGTTCTGGCGTTCTTCCCCACATGTTTCTGGAGTTCCGGTTTTCTTCCCACCCGCGCCGCACCCGCGTGTCACCCACACCCGCCTTCCTCCCCTCCTCCTCCTCCTCCTCCTCCTCCTCCTCCTCCTCCTCCTCCTCCTCCTCCTCCTCCTCCTCCTCCTCCTCCTCCTCCTCCTCCTCCTCTCCTCCTCCTCCTCCTCCTCCTCCCCCCTCCTCCTCCTCCTCCTCCTCCTCTCCTCCTCCTCCTCCTCCTCCTCCTCCTCCTCCTCCTCCTCCACCTCCTCCTCCTCCTCCTCCTCCTCCTCCTCCTCCTCCTCCTCCTCCTCCTCCTCCTCCTCCTCCTCCTCCTCCTCCTCCTCCTTCTCACACAGCTCAGCACAGCACAGCACAGCATTGCACAGCTCAGCATAGCACCTCAGCACAGCACAGCGCACTTCTGCACAGCACAGCACAGACCAGCTCAGCACAGCAGAGCAGGCGTGGCACTTTCTCGACACCAGAGGGGGGGCGCAGGGGGTGGTCCCTCAGCGCGGTCCCTCTACGCGCCAATGTCGCAGGGCCTAGCAGGCGTGGCACTTGCTCGACACCAGAGGGGGTGCGCAGGGGGTGGTCCCTCAGCACGGTGTCTACACGCGCCAATGTCGCAGGGCCTAGCAGGCGTGGCACTTCCTCGACACCAGAGGGGGTGCGCAGGGGGTGGTCCCTCAGCGCGGTGTCTATACGCGCCAATGCCGCAGGGCCTAGCCAGCGTGGCACTTTCTCGACACCAGAGGGGGTGCGCAGGGGGTGGTCCCTCAGCGCGGTGTCTAGCAGGCGTGGCACTTTCTCGACACCAGAGGGGGGGCGCAGGGGGTGGTCCCTCACCCTGGTGTCTATACGCGCCAATGCCGCGCGGCCTAGCAGGCGTGGCACTTCCTCGACTCCAGAGGGGGTGCGCAGGTGGTGGTCCCTCAGCGCGGTGTCTATACGCGCCAATGTCGCAGGGCCTAGCACGCGTGGCACTTTCTCGACACCAGAGGGGGTGCGCAGGGGGTGGTCCCTCAGCGCGGTCTCTATACGCGCCAATGTCGCAGGGCCAAGCAGGCATGGCACTTTCTCGACACCAGAGGGGGTGCGCAGGGGGTGGTCCCTCAGCGCGGTGTCTATACGCGCCAATGTCGCAGGGCCTAGCAGGCGTGGCACTTTCTCGACATCAGAAAGGGTACACAAGGGGTGGTCCCTCAGCGCGGTGTCTATACGCGCCAATGTCGCAGGGCCCAGCAGGTGTGGCACTTTCTCGACTCCAGAGGGGGTACGCACGGGGTGGTCCCTCAGCGCGGTCTCTATACGCGCCAATGTCGCAGGGCCAAGCAGGCGTGGCACTTTCTCGCACTGGAAGGGGTGCACAAGGGGTGGTCCCTCAGCGCGGTGTCTATACGCGCCAATGTCGCAGGGCCCAGCAGGTGTGGCACTTTCTCGACTCCAGAGAGGGTGCGCAGGGGGTGGTCCCTCACCGCGGTCTCTATACGCGCCAATGTCGCAGGGCCTAGCCGGCGTGGCACTTCCTCGACACCAGAGGGGGTGCGCAGGGGGTGGTCCCTCAGCGCGGTGTCTATACGCGCCAATGCCGCAGGGCCTAGCAAGCATGGCACTTTCTCGACACCAGAAGGGGTGCACCGGGGGTTCGGTCTGTATGCGTTGCAGGCGCACAGGGCACGGCAAGCGTGGCACCTTGTCGACACCGCGGCGGGCGCGCTGGGGGCAGGCTCACAGGGCACGGCAGGCGCAGCACTTTCCTCGACACCAAGGGGGGTGCATAGGGGGGGGTGCGGTCTCTATGCGTCGAGTGGCGTCACCAACGGCATCGGCGGGGCAACGGCCATCAACATCATTTTCACATGCTTCACTTCAACTATCATCACTCCAGCCATCATATAAATAGGTGGGGTTCCTCGGCAGCGTAATCAACAGAACCGGCAACAAGACACATCCGGAAACATGTCATTATTGTGAAGATGTCTGAAACGAAACGCATTTTTTACAAACGAGTGAATTTCGCGGCGACCAGTTGTTGGAGGATGTCTCGAGGAAAACGCGTGGTTCTGTTAAACGCGATATCGTGAATATTTCATTGTGCGATGATATCTCGAGCGAAATCGCTTCTGGGGGGAACCTTTTTTCCGGACATCAACGGGAGGCGCGTAAGAAAGGGTTGTGTAAGAACGTGCAGCATCATCACGATAAACCGCAATGTGGGCGACCTCCACGGACGTCTACAGGGAAATATGGACGCGCGCTCCCCGAACGTTGACAACCCTGTTCCTGAGTATCCTGCGAACGTTTTCTCTACGGCGTGGCGTTTTGAACCGGCGTCGCCATTTGAACCGAACCGTTACCATACGACGACGGCGGCGATGATGACGACGACGGCGACGACGACGATGACGACGATGGTGGATGCAAATATACCACACGTCGGCTGGATACAAATATGCCACAGGACGGACGGTGATCGGATGGCCGCCAAGGGGACAAATATACCACAGGTCGGCTGGAGACAAATATACCACAGGCCGGCTGGTAGAATTCAGACGTGGCGCTGGCCCCGAACGCCCACAAAAAAGATACCAGGTGGAGTTCACTACCCGCGCGAGTTCAGAAGTGGCGCTGACAGGAGAAGGAGGAAGAGGACGAGGAGGAAAAAGAACAGGAGGAGGACAAGGACAAAGACATCCGCGTAAGGGGGTTCAACGTCAAAACACCTACTCAGGTGCATTGCGCGCTTCTGCCAAAGTCCCCTGTGATTGGTTGTGCAAGTGCCGTGCTTTCTCATTGGGGGCCGGCAGGGGGCATGCCACGTTGCTAAAGGACTGAGCTCCGAGGTGGCCCCCTAAGAGCGGCACGCTACCTTACGATTACGAGCCCCTGCGGGTCAGCCTTGTGTCACGGGACCAGGGCCAGGATTTGGGGGGCGTGTTGTTGTCTGTTTAAGAAAGCACCAGATCGGGACAGACTTGTGTCAGGTGACTGGGGCCAGGATTTCTGGGGCTGGTTGTTGCTCGTTTAAGAGGACACCCGATCGGGACAGAATTGTGTCACGGGACCAGGGCCAGGATTTCCGGGGCGGGTCGTTGTTTGTTTAAGACGACACCAGATCGGGACAGAATTGCGTCACGGAGCTGGGGCCAAGATTTCCCAGGCCAGGATTTCAGGGGGCCAGAGTTCTGCCTGCGATGCTGGTGCCGAATGATTGCCATGAAGCTTGTTTTTGTATCATCCGCGATAACGGGCGTGATCGGGGGGGAGGGGGTGGGCGAGCGTCAGAAGAAAACAATTAATCACGCGCGCCAAATTGAACCACGCACGCGTCATTCAACCAAACGAAATCGGTTGAAAAACAAAGCAAATCGTAGCGATGTAACAATTTCCATGACGTTTCAGCCAATTGAGTCCAAAACAGCTACCCATAACAAAAACACGCGGGTATAATCTTCAGAAACAACCACGCCTCGCTGTCATTTCTTCATTGAAATTACGCGCGGCATCTGGCAAACACGCGCGAAACCATTAAATACCGTGCTCTAAACTATCTTGCTCTACTCATATCAAGCCCCTTCCGCTTCTAGTCTGTTCGGTCAAATGCCTGACCCCTTCACGTCTAATCCACACGACCCACCTACGCTCGGACCACGCGGCCATTCGCAGTGCCACTTGGCTCTGTCATTTTGTCGCACAAAAGTTGCATGAAATGTCCCCCAAAAACCTCGGGCACGTCGCCCATGTTATACGCGTGTGTGCCACTACCTCTGTTTCCCTCGATCAGTACTCATGATATACCGATAGTGTTTACCGTATGTATGCATCGCATTATTCGTAGCAGATGCATTCCTAGTGGGCATGTTGGAACCGTCCTGGTCCGTCTTGAGGTCCTCTTGGGTCGTCTCGAGGTTGTCTTGAACATCTCCTGGGTTTTAATGGAACAGGCGCATGTTTCTTCGCGCCGCAATCCTTCTCCCCGACTATCTGCGGAATGTGTGTGTGTGTGTGTCTGTGTAGTGGGGTTGGCTTGGGGTGGGTGAGGGTGACGTGTGCTAGTGGAGTCCCACCAGCCCGTTGGGAGACAGGTGGTCTGACGAGGGCCTCGTTCCTCTTCCACAACCCCTCTTCCCTTCTGCGAGGGGAGCCCTCCCCCTCCCCTCCCTGAGGTTGTTCGGGAGGGATCGCGAGGCGTCGAAAGCTCTTTTTCTGCCAGTTGGAGGGCCATGTGTTGCAACGAAGATCGTGGCCCCCGAGGGGGGGGGGGGGGGGGGGGGGGGGGCGCAAATCGAGTACCCCCCTCTTTTGAGCGACCGCGAAGGCTTCCAAGAGGCTCTCAAGAGGGCCCACAGAACGCCCCAAGAAGCCCCAAGAGGCCTCCAAAAAGCACCCGAGGGGCCCCTAAGAGGCACCAGAGCGGCCCCCGATGGGGCCTCCGAGAGTTCAAGATGGCCTTCAAGATGGCTCACGATAGCCCAGGCTAGCTCCAGATGGCTCCAAATATGCTCCCAGAGGCCCAACGACCGCTCCAGCTACCCTCATAACTCATGAGGCCCAGAAAATATAAAAATGGAATGGTTGACGCTTCGCGTATCCCCACCCGCCCATCCAGAAACGATGCCCATGAGAGCTGGCGGGGGGAGAGAAGAAGAGATTTAGGCATCTCGGCGGCATCCTGGGGGGGGGCTCCGTGGCCATCGTGAGCCACCTTGAAGCCCCTACAGCCGTGTCCTGCCGTGAGGCCCAGCAGCGGGGCCAACGTTGCGGTGCCCATGTGTTAAAGCAAGAACTCCTGTATGTAAGCTGCTTTGGGGCCCGCGTGAGCATCCCCGTAAACATATTCAAACAACAACCTCGCAGGGATAATACTTGAGGAGATGCTGTTACAAGTTATTCCGAAACATTGTATATAGCCGTTTTGGCTCTGTTGATGCTGGCTGGTGTTTTCGGCGTGCGAATAGTTATCCTCCAGGCGGCATGGTGTACCGCCGCGCCAGAGACATCGAGAAGCAAGAGGATGTGAACAGGATCTTCGAGGCACTCCCGCCAATCGCCCTGACCGCCCCAGCCACGTTCTACAAAGATTGTGACTTCAAGCACACGCCGAAGTGGCAGGACGGCATCAGACTCCTCCCGAGTGTGAACACGTTGCTCGACCTCACGCAGGGCAACAACGTGCACCAGCATAGCATGTCGCAGCAGTTTCTCGTCTGGTCGGCCAACGAAGGTAGCCCCGTGAGCAAGCAGCAAGCAGACCAGCTTGTCTACGGTGTGCGTGCGTTCGTGGCCCAGCTGTTGAACCACAAATCAAAAAACATAACGACTCCACAAATGTACGCATACAAATATGGCCAGATCTGGGGCAAACTCAACTCCGAGGTAACGGGTGAGGATGGCGCCGCCGACGGTGACATCGGCGAAGGAGATGACCAGGATGACTATTCCGATGCCGAGATTATCGAGAAGGTTGCTTCGCCCAGCATCGACTACGAAACGGTGCTAGACACGGATGACGAGGAGATGAAGATAGCTGCGCTGAAGGCCGAAATGTTCCATGACGGCTCCGAGGAGGCAATCGCGTCGCCGAAGTCCGCTGGTGATCTGGCTACTCCCAAGCGCCTTCGCCTCAGGTGCAAGACTGTCGACGCGGTCAAGCACGGTCAGCTCGCGCAGGGTGCCATCGACTGTCTCGTCCAGAGTGGCAGCGCCGACCAGGTCGGCATCACGCCAGCCAAGTGGACGAAGCTCAAGGCAGCCAAGAAGGAGAAGAGGAAGAAGAAGCACTGTGACGGCGACGGCGACCTCAAGAAGGTCAAGAAGGTCAAGAAGGTCAAGAAGAGCAAGAAGGGCAAGAAGAGCAAGCTGGGCGAGAAGGGCGCGCTGGTGTCGTGGAGTGCGCTCTGCAAGCGCCAGCACAGCAAGGCCTTCCACGCCGAGCTCAAGGCGCAGCTCAAGAGCGGCGCGTCCGAGAAGGACGCTGGCGCAACACAAATCCGCCACTGCCTCCTCCTCCTCCTCCTCCACCTTCTCCTCCTTCTCCTCTTCCTTGTCCCCCTCCTCCCCCTCCTCCTCCTCATCCTCCTCCTCCTTTTCCTACTCCCACTCCTGGGGGGCCCATCCCCCGTCGAGTAGAGAAAGAGAGACGGAGGCCCTCGGCTGGGGGGAGGAGTGATGCCATCCTGGGTCGATTTGGCGATGCTATCCTGGATCACGCCCTGGACGCGGTATTGGCTTTCGCCACCCCACCCCCAGGACAGCCCGGATGCGAGAATCGACAGCGCTGAAGATTGCTGCGCTGACATCCTCCAGGCGCTGGCCGTAGGCTGGGGGGACGAGGACGGTATTGCCGGGTTCTTCGACATCACCTGCGACCGTGCCGGCATCGAGCTCTGGTCCCAGGACCTGCATCATCCTCCTTATCCTCTTTCTCGTCCTTCTCCTCCTCCTCCTCCTCCTCCTCCTCCTCCTCCTCCTCCTCCTCCTCCTCATTGTCCCCCCTCATCCGTCCTCCCTCCTCCCTCCTCCCTCCCACCCCCCCTCCATCCCTCCTCCCCTTCCTCCTCCGCCCCTCAGGGTATCCAACTCTTTCCGATCGGCCGACCCTCAGGACGCCAGGCTGGCAGCGTCCGAGAAGGGCCGTGCGGCTACCGCCCAGCTGCGCAGCATGCGCGATCGGGGCGAGCTCGACGGTATTTTGAATTGCAGTTGACTTTGAGATCATCCAAGCAGGGGACGCTTGGATCTTGACAACTTGTAGTCTCGTCGATCGGACCTCGAGGGAGATAGGGAGGAGCACAATGATGAGGATAAGGGGGAGGAGGAGGAGGAGGAGGAAGAGAAGGAGAAGAAGGAGGAGGAAGAGGAGGGGGAGGAGGAGCAGGAAAAGGAGGAGGAGGAAGAGGAGGTGAGAGGAGTAGAGGGAGGGGGAGAAGAAAACGAGGGAGGGTACGTGGGAGGGAAGTGGATGAGGGGAAGGGGGTCGTGCTCCGATCCCATCTTCTTTCTCTTCCCCCGTATCCTCGTCATTCTCCCCATCCCCGAGGGCCGATCGATGAGCCTAGGGGACGTCCTGGAATGGCGCTCCTCCTCCCGCTGATCCCTCCTCCCTCATCCTATCCCTGCCTCTGGTCTCCGCATGCCAACCATTTTGACGCACACCTCACACGCTTCGTCGCCCAGGAGCTCCACCGAAAACCTCCATGGCAGGATCAGCACGGCGGACTCGGGCCAGTTCAGCACACCCCTCACGAGGATCGCGGCGCAATAGGGAGATCCACCGAAGCCCCCAGTTGTAAGGTCAACATGGCGAACTCGGGCCAGTTCGGCACACCCCTCACGAGGATCGCGGCCCCATAGGGAGCTCCACCGAAGCCCTCAATGGTAAGGTCATCATGGCGGACCCAGGCCAGTTCGGCACACCACTCATGAGGATCACGGCCCCACAGGGAGCTCCACCGAAGCCCTCAGTGGTAAGGTCAACATGGCGGACTCGGGCCAGTTCGGCACACCCCTCACGAGGATCACGGCCCCATAGGGAGCTCCACCGAAGCCCTCAGTGGAAAGGTCTGCATGGCGGGCTCGGGCCAGTTCCGCACACCCCGCACGAGGATCGTGGCTCCATAGGGGGCTCCACCGAAGTCCCCAAAGGTGGTGTTCGCATGGCTTTCGCTGGCCCCTCTCTGGCATCTCACCTGCCCCGCGACACGCGCAGCCGCATATGATTGGGTCATCAATCAGGCGATTGTTTTTGTCAGCGCTTGATGTACTTCCCCAGACAGTGCTTGTACGATAACAGGATGACCATAGCTTCTGAGGCCCCCAAATCACGGGTGTTCTGGAATCGAGGCGTGAGCACGCGGAATAGGATGGACATCGCTAGCAGCCCCAGGTGGGCATCAGGACGGCCAGCGGCCAATGGCAACGGGGAGCAAGAGGACCTCGGACTGAACAGAGATGTGCCGAGGAGGAGGCGGACGAGGAGGAGGAGGTGAGTGACGCGGGACGCTGTCCATCCAAAACGAGTGCCCAACACCGCAGGATGATTGGGACATCAGGCACACACCGCGTGTGCAGCCAGGCAATAATACAGCCCATAACGACAAACGGCAACACACGCATGCACGTAAACATATACCACGAGCAAGTAGAGCGGGGGGAGTAGCAGTGTATAAGTAAGCATGCAGAGTTACGAACCACAAGAAAACCGAACTCAGAACACGAAAACACAAACCCCCGAATCGCAACATGCGACAGCACAAACGCGCCCCCCCACCCCACCCCCGAACAAGTATAAACCTTGGACGGTGGCCTCACCCGTTGCCGCGTTGGCTCAAGCAACCCATCCAACCCTTTGGCACGACTCCTCATTCCAAATGCGGTCTTCGAGTCGCGCAGTATGCCTCAGATGCCGTTCGGGCCCGACGAACCCGAGGACAGCCAGCTGGACATGCCTGCTGTTGGCCAGGCGCTTGATGGCACGTTCGTGCCAAACAGCATGCCCGACAGCCAGCATGAGACCCAAGCAGTCGACAACGCGTCGCTCGGGGGCCAGGTGCCGCGTGTTCCAGGCAGCCAGAACGGCACTGCCGCCCCGATCAGCCATGCGCATCAGCCAGGAAATTCAAGCAGGGGTGATATCCCTGCAACCACGGTCGAGGATAGCGAGTCGGACTCCATCAAGTTCGACGAAGATAGCGCGAACCTGGCGGACAACTTGCAGAAGGTGAACATGTGCATTGCCAGCTGGAAAGCTAAGATCCCAGTCGGTAAGTACACCCAGACCGTCCTCGATGACATCGGCCATCTGGCGTTCGACGCAACAGTCGTGCTATCTGTGGCTGGCAGCGCTGAACAAGCTGGGCTTGGCAAGAAGTACGCGAAGATGATGGCGACCTTCGGTTCGCTTAGCGACCTGATCAAGGACATGGATTTCGACCGCCAGCCGAAAGCCATCAAGCGCAACCCCAGCGACAACGACACGGCGCCTGTCTCGGACACCCAGATTCACTAGAGCTAGTGGTGGCGTTCTTCTCTCGCGCGTTTCTGCCTGCTTGGCCCGCAGTCCAGCGCGACTGGTATCGGCGCAGCAGTCAGCCGCCAAGTACGTTCAACGCTTATACCAACCGATGGTTGCGCCAGGAGAAAACACACCCAGCATGCAACTCGTCATAGATAGGCCTGCTCCCTCAGATCACATCGTCATCATCCCTTCCCCTCCTCCTCCTCTGCCTCAGCCATGCTTCAGTTCCAAACGACACAACGCAATCGATGCGATCTGGTCCAACAATGCCCATGCTAGAATTGCCCGTAAGCTCTTGTGTTGGGGAACCCGTTTCCGCAGTTCGAGTCTCTATGCATTGTGATTGTTGGCTTGACGGATTCGAGAATTGCGTGCGAGTGAAGATTGCTTGCGCCCCAAATTCACGAGCCCTCGTCGTTGATATCCTGGATCGCCCTGGAAGGCTTCGGAACCGACATGGTTTCCACCCGCGGGCCCGCCCCGTGAGGCGGCCCCCCACGAGCGCACGCGGGGCCATGCATCCGACAGGACGCGTCGGCGAGAGCACCCCGGGAGGAGTTGGAGGATAGGAGGAGGAGGAGGAGGAGGAGGAGGAGCAGGAGGAGGGGGAGGGAAAGCGCAGACAGAGAGCAGAAGCTGCGCAGGCATCGGCTCTCACAGCTCCGCGCGGACCTCTTGGATCGGCGAGCGGAGCCCGCCGGAGCAAAGCAGAGCGGAGCTTCTAAGCGCCCCCCTCCTGGGGCGCGCAGAGCGCGCCAGGGGCGGCGCCGGGGGCGCCGCCAGGGCCGCCGCCGTCACAAGTTTCTACAGGAGAAGGAGGAGGAGGAGGCGGAGGAGGAGGAGGAGGAGAACGAGAACGAGGAGGAGGAGGAGGAGGAGGAGGAGGAGGAGGAGGGGGAGGAGGAGGAGGAGGAGGAGAGGCAAGAAACATAAGAATGCGAATCACGGCTTCGACCATAAAAGTAAGAATCGGAATTACAATCAGACTCCTAATCAGAAGCATAATCATAATCAAAATCACAAGCATAATCATACCCATTAATATAAGAATAACGCTAGTAATAATAATGATACGCGTAATACGAATAAGAATACTAAGAGTAGTAATAAGAACAATATGAGTACAACAAATGGGTGAACAAACTCGTAAATGAGAATACCAGTCGTAAACAAGAGCAATAATGGAAATTGTAATTACAATGATATGATACTGATAATAATAAAGATGATAATACTCGTGTTACTAAAGTTAGTTAGAATAACGACTCAAAGGGGCGACTGCTTCGGCAGCTATGAAAAGCGATTGCAGCACATTCGTGACGAAAAGGCCTGCACGCACAGAGAAGCGCACCGAGACACGAGCAGCGGCCTGACCATATCGAGTGCAGCAAAGCCGAGCGCACAGTGCAGGGAGGAGGAAGCAGCTGATTGGAAGGCAACAGCTGGGAAACTCACCTCTTACGTTGCGAGACCTTCCACAAACTCGTTTTGGTTTTGTTTGTTGTTGCCTCTGTGGAGTCCACCATTGTTTTGACTGATGTGGCATTACGATTCATCTTCCGTGTGTCAAGCAAGCACAGGCCCAACGAATGATACGTTAAATGCCACCAACTGTTGAACAAATAAATATGTACCAGCCACCGCTTAATAGTTCCCATGAGGCAAGCAAGCGCCAGTCATAATGGTATCAAAGCCCATGTGTGCTCCTCCGAAGCAACAATGCGGCTTCAAGATTCCTGGCGAACATTGACAAGCGAAACCAATTATTTACAAGTAGGATGAACAGCCACAAACTGGCGCCTGCTCTCTGTCTCTCTTTCGCGTGTGGTGAGTGACTGCCCGCAGTATTGACATCTAAATCCCTACGTACTCCTCAGAAACAGCGGTGCGTCTTTCCATGCATCTCACGCGCTGGCCGCCGAGTCGAACTAAAGATCCATTGTGTAACTACCAGCGTGCGGTTGGTCTTTCCCGTGCGGCAAGCGAGCCTCAATAATGATCGAAACCAGATCCATCTAGATAATTTCGAGGCATCACATGCAAGAATTGATTATGTTTGTTACGTGAGGACCCCTATGTTGCTTCTGTGCGCTGAACAAGCGCTAATCAAATCGAGCTGTGAGTGAGAAATGAGATTGCCAAAACGATTGCCTGACGCTGACTCTGCGACAAGCAAGTGGCAAACATGTTCGAATACAAATATGTGCATGAGTTTATCCTTGCAGCCGTGAGATTGCCAAAGCTGAAATCATACGATTCTCCGTGCTGAAACCCACGATGTCAAATGGCACCTAAGAACCAGACCGCCGTGAAAGGCGAAACAATGGAACGATCATGAGAGCGGCATGACAGGAGCGCCAGTGCATGCTGCCCATGTGCAGACATGATGGGAAGGGACATGGATCGGTACCAAGCATGCTCAGTCCTGTGGGAATTCGGCCCGAGATGAGGAGGAGGAGGAGGAGGAGGAGGAGGAGGGAGGAGGAGGAGGAGGAGGAGGAGGAGAAGGAGGAGGAGGAGGAGGAGGATGGAGGAGAGGGGAGGAGGAGGAGGAGAGGAGGAGGAGGAGGAGGGAAGGGGAGGAGGGGAGGAGTCGGAAGAGGAGGAGGAGGCGGAGGAGGAGGAGGCGGAGGGAAGAGGAGGAGGGAGGAGGTGGAGGAGGAGGATGGAGGAGGAGGGAGGTGGAGGAGAAGCTGCAAAGGGCGTGCTTTTCGTTTTGCCTCTCGGCGACCACCGCCGCAGCCGCGCGGGCGCGAGGCAGCCGCCGGGCGCCAGGCACTGCCACGGCGCGAAGCAGCCGCTGGGCGCCGCTCGGGTGCTGAGGCTGGTCATGGTCAGGCTGCTCCTGGGCGAAGGGGGCGGAGGAGGAGGGGATGAGGAGGAGGAGGAGGAGGAGGAGGAGGAGGAGGAGGAGGAGGAGGAGGAGGAGGAGGAGGAGGAGGCGGAGGAGGAGGAGGAGGAGGAGGAGGAGGAGGAGGAGGAGGAAGGGGGGGAGGAGGATGAGGCTCCATTTCCTCTTCCATCCTCCCCCTCTTGGGGTATGACGGCTTCCCCTGCCCCTTCTTCTACTGCATGTTGCCCCGCATCCCTGATCAGGGCAACTCGCATGGACATCGTATCTGGATGGGCTGGTGGGGTTACGCGAAGCGCCTAGACCTGTCTCCTGGGCCCTTCGACGGCCAAAGACAGACGCTCGACATTTGATTCGTGCCCCTGTTCACGCCCCGACCCCCACGAGGGAAGGAACCAGAGCGGGGATATGGATGAAAACTTGGCTCCCTGCTGTGGCGGCGCGCACAAGGGGGCAGGGGGAGGGGGGAAGGCTTCTTAGGAGGCTGCTTCTCAGAAGGCACCGTCCTCACATGCATCTACAGACAAGGCCCGCCTTCTGAGAAGCAGGGTGCTTCGAAGAAGCCTTCCACCCTCCCCCGACGTACCCATATATTTTCCCACATCTTCCGGGGGATCGACGACTAGTTATTGAAGGGGCCCAGGGACACACAAGTAGATAGACCCAAAGAACAGGATCCCCCATAGTTTTCCACATTTAGGGGGATGTTCGTCTTCCCCCCCACTTCCCATGGTTTCGCATATCTTCCTGGGAGTCGAGGATTAAGTGTGACTGTGTGTGTGTTTTTGTCCCTCCTGCGTTGTGTCTGTGCTCTTCCCCTCCCGAGTCCTGGTGGCCGGAGCGGCGCGGCGCTGCGACCAGGTCGAGAGCGCGCGGCCCTGGGCGGCAGCGGGAGGGCGGGCGGGCTCGGAGCGCGGCAGGGGCAGCCACGACGTGCATTAAGGACGGGCGGTAAGGACGCAAAGGCCCTGAGGAGGAGGGGGAGGAGGAGGGGGAGGAGGAGGAGGAGGAGGAGGAGGAGGAGGGGGAGGAGGAGGAGGAGGAGGAGGAGGAGCAGGAGGAGGAGGAGGAGGAGGAGGAGCAGCAGTTCTCACGGTGTGTTTCGTTCTCGTTTTGTTTTCGTTCTCCCTCGTTTGTCTTCAGCCCGCCTTCACCGCAGAACGAATCGAAACGAAAACGGCCCACGAAATCGCCCTAGCACCGCTTAGATCCAGCACTGCCTCGGAGGCCGAAGTCGGGATTTTCGGGCGACGGGCCACGAATGGTATCGGCAAAGGACGGGCCGCAGAGGCAAGGACACAAGGGTACCCTGGATGAAGGCGCGCGTCCTTACTAGGCGCGTTGTCTGTGACCCAAGTAGATATGTCCTGGCGGCCAGCCAGGGGGGAAGCAAGAGGGGGCGGGCCTTCTCAAAGGTTCGAAGTCACACGGCCCTCTGAGAAGTGTTCTAAGCCTTCCCCGAAGACACCGAAAACTTCTTAGAAAGCTGGAGGGCTTCCGAGAAGCCCCGCCGCCTTCTGAGAAGGTCCCCTCCTTCTCACTTCCCCCCATCGCTCGCCGCCGAATGTCGCCTTGGAGCCCTCTGGGGGGTGTGAGGTGGCCCAACACTGGTTCCGGCCAGCAGGAAGGGCGGGCAGGTTCGAGGTTCTGGGTTCGGGGAGGTGCTTTGCGTCTTCTGGCCCAGGGACCGCCAGAAACGGACCTGGAGTGAAAAGTTGCGCCAGATGGACCCCAGTGCTGCAGCTAACACACGAGGGGATGCAGAAAAAACACATCACCTTGCGTGTGCTTTTTCCGCATCTCCTTGACCAGGGTGTAAGCGCGCGGCCCTGGGCGCACGGGGCAAGCGGACTCGGAGTGCTGCAGCTTGGGGACAAACAGTGACATAGACATACACTCTCGGAGGTCCTCGCGGACTCCTCGGATCGACGCTGGGGCCCCTTGGCGGCGCCTCCGGCGCAGGCCCTAGCGCGTTCCGCGCGCCAGGGAGGGGGGTCCAGAGCCGGTCCGGTAAATCTGCGCGGACCTCCAAGTTGTTGCCTCAATGTGATTGTTTGTTCTTCGATCATAAGAGATACGTCGACACCTATCCCCGAATTCGTGGGGTTTTCCAAATGGACTCAAACTTTGGCCAACTCGGGGATACACGACAGAGGGCGTCCAGCCTCGATAAGGGTGCGTGCGAATAGCCCCCCAGGGGGTATCACCGAGTTCCCCTCCTTTTCTGAGCGGCCTGCTCCAGGAAAAGTGGGGGGGGGGCGAGAAGTCGCCCGCGAGCAGACTGCGCTGCAGATTACGGCGCAGGGGGCAGGCTCAGCCAGCATCGAATCGGAACATCGGGTCGGATCGAGTCCTGCGTCTTGACTCGACTTGAAGCGGTGTCTGCGAGGGTCGCCCTCCGACCGTCGATGTCAGTCACTGGGGACAAGGAGCGACAAGGGAAATCGCTGCCACGTGTCACAGAACTCATCAACCGCTACAACGCGACAAAAGAAGTCGCTGCACCCCCCCTCCCTGAGCGCGCCAGGGGCTGCACCAGAGGCGCCGCCAGGGGGGATCCACCGCCGATCCAGAGCATCCGCCCAGACCTTCGAAAGCGTACGTTTATGTAACTATTCTTCTTCGAGGTATTGCTTGACTTGACCCATAAAATCCACTGACCCTGTCGGCGTGTGGAAGACGCTGTTCTGTTTGACTCGACTGCGCCGTCGTCGTCGTCGTCGTCGTCGTCGTCGTCGTCGTCGTCGTCGTCGTCGTCGTCGTCGTGGTCGTCCTTGTCGTCGTGGTCGTCCTTGTCGTCGTGGTCCTGGTCGTCGTGGTCCTGGTTGTCGTCGTCGCCGCGGCGTCTGACCCCCCTCTCCCTGAGCCCGTCGCCGCTCCCCCCCTCGCTGCCGGGCCCTCCTCCTCGAGCGAGCCGGCCGAAGCGGCACGAAAGCAAGGCGGAGAAGCGTCGCCAACGAGTCGGAGGGGAGCCCATTTCCACGGATCCCTTCTCCACCGACAGCCGGCCTGGATTGGACAGGACACGCGAGAGGACACGAGACCCGTCCGAGGGCCACATCGCCGTAGGAGCGTGAGAAGGCACGTGTCGCGGGGCACGGGACACAAGGGCACCCTTGAGCTGGCAGGGTCGACCTACTCCTCCGGGCCGACTGTAGGGGGAGAGGTCGGGGGTGGGAGGGGGGGCCTCGGAGGGTCCCGGAAGGGGTCCTGTGGGGGGACCCGGGTCAGAATGCCATTCTCCCCCCAGGAGTTCTGGGGCTCAAAATGGACCCAAGACAGCCCAAGAGGCCCCCAAGACGGTCCGAGAGGGCCCCGAAGCGCCGAACACTCGGTCTAAGACGCCAAAGATGGCCTCTTGACAGCCCAAGCAGCTTCCAAGACGCTCGAAGAGGCCTCCAAGAGCACACCAAGAGGGCCCCAACAGGCAAACATCGAATTTTTGATTTTGGCTTTTTGAAAGATTCTGGCGTTCTCGCCTTTTCGGCTTCCCGACGCCCCAAGACGGCCCAAGATGTCACCAAGATCGGCATAAGAGGCTCCCAAGGTGCTTCCAAGACGGCCCCAAAACGACCCAAGAGGGCCCCAAGACCACCCTAGAGGCCTCCCAGACGGCCCAACAGGCCCCCAGAACGGCTCCAAGAGGGTGCCCACACAAGAGCCCGAACGAACATTTCAAGCCCTCGGACCCGGGAAGCTCCCAGGAGGCCCCAAGAGGCCCCCAATGCCCCTGCGAGGCCCCAAGAGGCCCCCAGAAAAGCCCGAAAGGACCCCCCAAGAGGCTCCCAAGAGGCCCCCAAAATGCCCCCAAGACCCCAAAACTACCCCCCAGAGGCCTACGAGCGCGTTCCGAAGAGGCCCCACGAAGCATAACTGAGGACTCTGCACCAAGTCAGCGTCTTCGTCGCCGCCGACGCCGCCGTCGTGGTCGTCGTCCCCCTTCAGCGTTGGCGGCACCGGCCGTAAGGCCTTCCTAATACTCTCTACGGACATGTGGGCGACCCAAGCACGATCTCACGGCGACCTCGCGAACTACCGAGCACACTACGTGGAGAAGAGAGCGATCACGCGCGACTACGCGGCAGCCAAAGCGCGAATGTCCGCGCGGGCGAGCACCTTCTTTGCGTCGCTCTCGTGCCTCTCGATTCGAAAGAATGCTGGCACGCTCCTCTACAACAATCTCATTCAGCGGGGTCACAGCGCCATGGACAGGCGAAAAGGAAACACTGGCTTTCGTGAGTCAAGGCGCACGTGAAGCAAGCTCACAAAACCGATGTGTCCCATCACATGTTCGAAAACGCGGGAACGCCACTTACTGGACATTGACATCAGCAAGTGAGGCCGCCATGCTGACTTCACCCCGCAATACACAACCGAGAGAGCCAACTTCGCAAAATCCGCTGGCCCAACAGGCCAGAGGCGTGCTAAAATCTCCAGCACGAGTTCAAGAATGTCTCTGGCTCGCGCGTACGTGGCTGCCCCTGGGGGTCCCCCGACGAGAGAAGTACCCCGGCGAGGTCCCGGCGAAGCCCTGGCAAGACCCCCGCAGGGTCGGGTCAGAGATGCCAGAGCTCACAGGCGCGGCCCCGGGGACCACCACAGCGCCCCAGAAGCGCCCCAAGGAGGTGCCAAATAGGTGGCGGGCCCCACGACGTCAGGCCAGCAGCGTTCCAAGATGGCCCAAGTTGGTCTCGAGACGGCCCAAGAGGCACCCAAGACGTCCCAGGAGGGCTCCAAGAGGAGCCCGAGAGGGCCCGAAGAGGCAAGACATTGATTTCGCTCAGGTTTTTGAAAAATTTGGGCGCTACTGCCTTTTCAAGCTTCCGACCGCCCAAACAACGGGGGGGGAACGAACAACACCAACAGAAACAAAAAACAAAAAAAACAAAAAAACAAAAAAACAAAAAACAAAAAAAAAACAAAAAAAAAAAAAAAAAAAAAAACGTCCTCCAGGAGCCAGTGGTTCCGAAAAGACCCACAAGTGGCACTGCAACAAGCCTGCAAAGCCACAGCTTCACAACACCCCAGCATTGCTACGCGGCTTCTCCAAGCGCGGTGGCTGGTATGCGCGTCAGCGCAATTGGACAACTTAAGCACCGAATATGTGCTTGTCTGCACTCAGCAACACACCCGCCCCTTCCAGAAGGACCATGTAGACGAGGACCATTGTGAAGACTGACAAAAGAAGACCTCGCTTGCCCTTCACCTTGCTGTACAAGTTCAACGCAAATGCCATCAGGAACGTAATAATGGAAGCTATCAGGGCCCAGAAAGCGTGGGACCTGTACCTGCCAGTGGCTACTGTGAACGCCCTGTAAGCCACATCCTTATATACACCAAGGGCCGTCACAGCGTAGATCTTGATCAGCAGATACATAACCATTGAGTAGGTACTACAAAGCACTGCGATCATCAGAAGCACCATTTGGGCCTCGAAGACTGCTCTCTGCAGCACCGGAAACATAATCCGCGGGTCGTCGTCCTGGGGCTCTGCAATGGAGCCGTAGAGCCCCAAGATACACTGAAGCAATACGGCTGCCACGATTGCATAAGTCTCCATGCCATTGATACTTGAACAAGAAAAAACGACATAAACGTAAACTTTTGGCGCACCGCGCAGATTCCCTGGATCTGCGCTGGACCCCCCTCCCTGGCGCGCAGAGCGCGCCAGGTGCAGCGCAGGAGGCGCCGCCGGGGGCGCCCCAGCGCGGATCCAAGAAATCCGCGCGGAGCGCCCATAGCTTATCTTTGAGCCGTTGCTTCTTATAGGAGATACGAAGGCTGGCACGCTCCAGGTTTGCCGGCCCGACCCACTCCTCCTGCCACATCCTGGGGAAGCGCCCGATGTTAGGGGACCACATGCGAACCCTACCCCTACCCCCCACCCTCCCCATCAGAAATCGTGGGGGGGTAGGGGTAGGGTTCGCATGTGATGTGGTCCCCTAGATGTGCAGAACGCGCTTGATCTGTTTCTCGGTGTCGCTGGCGTCCAGGTGCAGCGAGGGCGGCCGCACCCCGTGCTTGCGCAGCCGGTCGCGGAGCTTGCCCCCGACGTGATCCTCCTGCTTCTCGGCATGCTTCGACGCCCTGAGCAGCGACACTGCAGCCTGCTCGCTGCCGACTCGGCCAGTTGCAGGGGCACCCAGCGAGACGATGCTGCACACCAACAGCCAGGACAGTGCCAACACCGCAGGTCCCAAACGCCTAGCGCGCTTCCCACCCCGCGTTGTCGCCATCTCTGCTGAGGCTACTGCCGCAGCTATTGAACCAAGACGGCGCTTGGGTTAGCGATGGCGACGACGACGACGACGACGACGACGACGACGATCATCACAGGCTTCCAGCGACCAGATGACAGCAATCGTGCTACCGAAGGGAAAGCCGAACAAGGATCCGCCAGCCCGCTTGCGGGGCCACCAGGCTGCGAGGGTGAGGATTGCAGCTCCCTGTACCAGTTGCAGGTTCGAGTTTCCACTGTTAGTCCTAGTTTCTGCTTCCTTATTGTTAATTGTTGCTGAACGCGCGATATGGGAGAGCCCCAAACCAGCTTTTTTACCACGCGCAGGTCGCGTTGCCTGAATTCCTGGGGGTGCAAGGAACACACCAAAATACATCACATTCGCGTCCCCGAGGCCATAATCCCTAGAAGATTACACCATATTCGCATCCCCGAGGCCATAAGCCATCGTAAATTACACCAGATTCGCGTCCCCGAAGCCAGAATCCCTCGTAGATTACACAATGCTCGCGTCCCCAGGGTCATACACCTTTTTATAAATTACACCATATTTGCGTCCCCGAGGCAGCAAACCCTTGCAAATTACGCATGATTCGCGTCCCCGAGGCCATAAACCAACGTAAATTACAGCATATACGCCAAATTCGCGTCCCGAGGCCATAAGCTCTTTTAAATTACACCAGATTCGCGTCCCCGAAATCAGAATCCCTTGCATATTAAACAATACTCGCGTCCCCAGGGCCACAAACCTTGTTAAATTACACCATGCTGGCGTCCCCGAGGCAACAAACCCTTGCAAATTACACATGATTCACGTCCCCGAGGCCAAAAAAAACATCGTACATTACACTATATTTGCGCCCCCGAGGCCGTAAACCTTAGTAAATTAGTGAATTGCGTCCCCGAGGCAACAAACCCTTGTAAATGATTCAAGATTCGAGTCCCCGACGCCACAAAACATTGTAAATTACCTAATATTCGCGCCACCGAAGCCATAAACCCTCGTAAATGAATATTGGCCCTCGCGTGAAGTCCCGACATTGCTTCGCGTCAGCGTCGAGACATCCCAACACAGCTCTGGCAAGTCCCATTCTAAGAGAGGGGTGCCGGCGGCTTGGGGGCGAAGCCCCTACGGATATCAGGTGGACTTTTGTGGCCACGGCGAGCCTCGGCCACGACAAGGTTCCCCGACCTAGATCAGAGGAACGGCCTGAAAACCGCAGCCACGCCTGAGCCCAACGTGGTCCTCACCTCAGCGCCCTTCCTTGAGAGCATGATGACGAAGATGAGGATACCGACGGCGGCGCCACCTGGCAAGGCGAAGGCACGGCCAGCGCAAGAGCAACACACGCGGTCAACCCTCGGAGGCTGACGGCCCGTCGGGAAGACCTGACAGCACTTGTCGGCTACACGCAAGAGTGACCCTGGGTAAGAGTGACCTTTGGTGCGCGGCTTTCTGGGGGCCAGGAGGGGACCAAACATGGGCTTGCAAGCCGCTGCTCCTGCTTCGTTTTCAGCCATCTGGGGACCCATCTGTGCCCACACAAAAGGTCACTCTGGCGAAAGGTCACTCTTACTCTTACGTCTAGTCGAACTTGCCTCGGCGCGGCGCAGCCCGGCCCAAGGCCACCCGACAGCACCCCGGGGCACCGCGCACGGCTCCCTGCGGCGCCGTCGCCCAGAGCCGCGCGGCCCTGGGCCGCTGGGTCGAGCCGCGCGAGACCGCGAGCGGCGCTGCCACGCGTCACCGCTGCGCGGCCCCGCCCCTCGAGGGGGCCACCCGGCCAGACCTCCGGGGGCTGCGCGCCGCAGCCCGCTGCGGCGGCGCACGAGGGAGCCACGCCGGCGGTCGGGCCTCTGGGCACCACGCCTGGCACCACCTCATGCAGTCAAGCTGCGGCCACAAGGAGCGCTGCACGAGGAAGTAAGTTCTGCCTTGACGCCAGAAGAAGCGCCTGCGTGCACGAGGAGCTCGGGATGAACAACCATGGGAGGACCCAAGGGACAGCGATCCCCTTCCGAACCCGAACCGCTCCTCATCTCAGCGCCTTGTTTGTACCGCTGCATGGCACCAAGCCGCACTTACCCAGCAGCACCACGAGCCAAACCACACGGCGGCTTTGCACGGCACTCCACGGCATCTCGCTGCCAAAGCAAATTTCGGGACACCAAACGTGCAACACACATCGAAGCACCCCCGCAGCACCACACAGCAGCATCGAGGGGACGCGCGCGTGGCTGTCGACATCCTGCAGAAAGGCCCTGGACGACAAATCCAAAAACCCTGTTCTGACTGACCACAAGATAAGCACGGACGGCACGGCACAAGTCACTACACAGCAACAAGATATCCTCGATTCTGGGCAACCTAGACGGCACCGCACTGCATCAAACAACATAGTACAAGGCAACCAGGTCCGACGATCGCAGCAGCCCACACAGGCCCACATTGCAGCACCAAGCATAACATCAAGCAACCACCGTCTCCTCCTCCTCCTCCTCCTCCTCCTCCTCCTCCTCCTCCTCTTCCTAGAGCCCGGGAGAGTGTGGAGTCCCTCGGTGCTCCAGAAGAGTGTTACGCTCTGTTTACCTTCTCTTCATTATTATATGTATCGTCTTTGCTTATGTCTCCCTCTCTCTCTCTCTCTCTTTCGGTCTATGTGTCCTCACCCTCTTCACCTATACGATTTGTCTGCCCTCCCGCAGGTAGTGCACTTCTAGACTCTTGCTAAAGGCGATCGGATTGCCTAACTCTCTAGATGGCTGCAAAAAAAACCTTACGAGGGCTGGAGATTGTGTCAGACTGCCCTCGAGAACTCTCGAGGCACAAGAGTTGTTTGTACCATCTGTTTGAACACACACACATATATATATACATATATATATACATACATATATATATGTATATAAGTGGTCGCCCCCCCCCCCACCCCACCCCCCACCCACCCCCCCAATTCCTCTTCCATGTATCCCATCTATCCTCCTCCTCATCCTCCTCCACTCTTCTTCGTTCTCTCTCTCGTTCTCTCTCTCCTCTCTCTCATCCCCTTCTCCTCCTCCCCCTCCTCCTCCTCCTGCAGGAGCGTGGCAGCCTCCCCCCCCCCCTTCCCCATCCTCCTTATCCTCCTTCCCCTCCCCCCCATCCCTCTCATCCTCCTCCTCCTGCAGGAGCGTGGGCACTAAAAAACCAAAAAAAACTCAAGGAGCAACAAAAAACAAAGAAGCCAAAGACCAAGGGCTGAAAAACTAAAAAAAAAAAAAAAAAAAAAAAAAAAAAAATGCCAACAGAAAAACAAAAACATCGTTTCAAGACTTACCCCATCCCCGCCGCCCTCACTGAGAAAGTGCTGCAACCTTTGGTGGTTTGGATGTGTTTGGTGTTTCATTGTGTGTTTTTGGTTTTGTTGTTTGGTTGAACCTTGGTTTGTTTTGTGTTTCAATGCCCCGAAAATTTCGAGAGCCCCAGAAGGCCCCAGGAAGCCCCAGGGATTCCAGGATTCCTGGAACCGTCCAACTGAGAGCGTCTACAACAGGATTCCTATTGGGAGCCTCTACAAAAGGATTCCTATTGAGAGCCACCACATAAGGATTCCTAGTGAGAGCCTCTACAACATGATTCCTATTGAGAGCCTCTGCAAAAGTATTCCTATTGAAAGCCTCTACAAAAGGACTCCTAGTGAGAGTTTCTACAAAAAAACTGGTATTGACAGCCAATACAAAAGGATTGAGACCCAATATAATTGGATTCCTATTGAGAGCCTGTGCAGAAGGATTCCTGCTGAGAGCCTCCACAAAAAGGATTTCTGTTGGAGCCTCTACACAAGGACTCCTATTGAAAGCCTCTACACAATGATTCCTATTGAAAGCCTTTCACACAAGGATTCCGATTGAGAGCCTCTACAAAAGGGAGTCCTATTGAAAGCCAATACAAAAGGATCCCTGTTGAAACCTAATACACGTAGATTCCTATTGAGCGCCTGTGCAAAAGGATTACTGTTGAGAGCCTCGACAAAAGGTGTCCTATTGAGAGCCTCTACAGAAAGGATTCCGATAGAGAGCCTGTGCAACAGGACTCCTCCGATTGAGAGCCTGTGCAAAAGTATTACGATTGAAAGCCAATGCAAAGGGATTCCTATTGACAGCCTCGGCAAAACGATTCCTACCGAAAGCCTCTACAACATGATTCCTAGTGAGAGCCTCTACAAAAAAAGATTCCGAATGAAAGCCAATACAGAAGGATTCCTATTGGAAGCATATACAAAAGGATTCATATTGAGAGCCTGTGCAAAAGGGTTCCCGTTGAGAGCCTCGTCAAAAAGATTCCTAGTGAGACCACTACAGAAAGGATTCCTATTGAAACCTAATATGAAAGGATTCCGATTGAGATCCTCTACGAAAGGATCCCGATTGAAAGCACATACACAAGGAATCCGATTAACAGCCTCCACAAAACAATTTCTATCGAAAGCCTCTACCCAAAAGGATTCCTATTGAAAGCCAATACAACAGGATTCCGATTGAAACCCAATACAAATGGATTCCTATTGGGAACCTGTGCAAAAGGATTCCTGTTGAGAGCCTCGACAAAAGGATTCCTATTGAGAGCCTCTACAAACAGGTTTCCGATTGAAAGCCTTTAAACAAAAGGATTCCTCTTGAGAGCCTCTACAAAAAAAATCCTATTGGGAGCCTCTACATAAAGGATTCCTATTGAAAGTCTTGTTGCACAAGATGTACTATTGAGAGCCTCTACAAAAAGGATTCCGATTGAGAGCCTCTACAAAAGGATCCCTAGTGGAAGCCAACACAAAAGATTTACGATTGAGAGCCTCTACAAAAGGATTCCTAGTGAGAACCTCTAAAAAAAGGATTCCGATTGAGAGTCTCCACAAAAGGATTCCTATTGAGAGCCTCTACAGAAGGACTCAGATCGAAACCTTGCACCTTCCTAAAACCCTCCCCAGGGAGAATTCCGCATTCCTTTTTATGAAAAATTATGTAAAACAAAAAAGCCTTCGTAAAACCTCCCTCATGAAGAATCCAGGATCCCTGGAACTCTTTTTTTAAACAAGAAACTGTTACTCAAACCTTCCTCAGGGAGAACCCAGGATTGTTAGAACCTCAAAATAAACGAAAACCTTCCTCAGGAAGAACCCAGGATTCCTGGCACCTCCCAAAAGAAAGGAAAGAAAAACATAAAAATAAAACATTCCTCGTGACGTATCCAGAATTCCTGGAACCTTCCAAATAAACCTTCCTAAAACCTACCTCGGGAAGAATCCAGGATTCCTGAACCTTCCAACTAAAAGCCTCTACACAAAAGGATCCCTATAGAAAGCCAATACACAAGGATTCTGCTGAAAGCCAACACCAAAAAGATTCCTATTGGGAGCCTCCTCCTCCTCCTCCTTCTCCTCCTCCCTTCCACCCGATCCGCAGCCCCACCCCAGACCTTCGTCTCGGGGCTGCCCTTGCCGCCAGGCTCCGCCAGGCTCCCCTTCTGCGGGCCTCCGCGGCCGCGGGCCGGCGGGGGAGAACAGGAGAGGTGTGGGAGAAAAAGAAGAAGAAGAAGAAGAAAACGAAGAAGAAGACGAAGAAGAAGATGATGAAGAAGAAGAAAAGGCACGTAAGAAATGTGTCCAGAAGGCACGTGAGCGATACTCTTATTCAGTCACATCCGCAGCCTCGCGGCAAGGCAAGGCGGCCCGAAACGAGGAGCGAGAAGTGAAGGAGAGAGGAGGCGCGGAAAGGCT
The DNA here is from genome assembly GCA_963575745.1 of Prorocentrum cordatum. Lineage (NCBI taxonomy): Eukaryota > Dinophyceae > Prorocentrales > Prorocentraceae > Prorocentrum > Prorocentrum cordatum. The sequence continues at coordinate 484,827 of CAUYUJ010004080.1, read as the reverse complement.
TGGAAATGAGTACCAACACCAACACAGGGGGGGCGGCCTCCACCGAGGAAAGATGATCCTAGATGTCGGTGCTGGTGGTCGGCCACCTAGGAAGCCCGGATATCACCACCATCACCGAAATCGGGATCCTTCTCCCTCGGTGGAAGCACGCCGCCGATATTGGCGCTGGAGTCAACCTCCAGGCCTCGGACATCGGGAGGGGAGGAGGGCACCTGCAACGACGCCCACGCTGGCAGTCGCCAATCGGCCCAGAGGCCGTGCGCCGTCCTGGCAGAGCCCAGAAGGCTCCAGGGTGTAGAGAGGCCGGGCTTACCCTTCCTTCGTGCATGTATTTCGGCGGTGGACAAACCTCCCTGTAGTAAACCTCCCCTTAGTGAAAACGGCCTGGGACCGAGACCGACGGGCCTGGACCCGCAAAAACGATGGCCGCGACGCCCTCTCGCGAACCGAAAACGGCCAATTCCTCAACCGACGTGTCTGGGCAGGAGGTCTATCCACCCGCGACCCCACCACCACTTGGGGGGAGAAGCTGGGAGCACCCAGCTTCATCTTTCCCCCCCCTTCGGGGGAGAAATTGGGAGCTCTGACGCTCCTGCAGCGCTGCGCGTCCTGGGGAACCCATGATGGCCGCCGGGAGTCATTGAAGGGCTGATCCGCTCCTCGTTGCTGGTTGCCTGTTTCGGTCTTGGATGGGCGCGGCGGGGCCATGCGGACACAATGGGATCGTAGGTGGAGATTCCGGGGCCACGATCCTCGGGAGAGGTGTGCCGACATGGGCGCGATGCCGCCATGGGTCTGCGTCCGGTGAGACTGCCTGTGGGGCTCCCTTTCGGGCAGCGATCTGCGCGGGGAAGATGCCGAGATGGACGCGGCGCCGCCATATATGTGCGCCCGATGAGATTTCCTGCTGGACACCTAAATCAGACTACGATCTTCCTGCGGGGGGGGCCGACATGTGCACAGTGGCCGAGACCGTAGGTGAAGATCCCCTACGGGGCCACGATCTTCGTGAGGGGTGTGCCGACACTGGCGCGATGGCGCCATACGCCTATGCCCAGTGAGACAGTAGGTTGAGATCCCATATGGGGCCACGAGCCGCGTGAGGGGTGTTTCGAAATGGGCGCGGTGGCACCATGCGTCTGCGACCAACGGAACCGTATTGTGGAGATCCCATATGGGGCCACGAGCCGCGTGAGGGGTGTACGGACAGGGGCGCCGTCGCGCCGTGCGTCGGCACCCAGCGAGCCTGTGGAGCTTCCTGTGGGGCCACGACGCTGCTGAGGGGTGTGCCGAAACGGGCGCGATGCCATACGCCTGCGCCCGCTACCATAGGCAGAGCTCCCCATAGGGGCCGCCATCCCCGTCATTGGCGCGGAGGCGCCGCACGTCTGTGCACCACGGGACCGCAGGTGGAGGCCCCTGCTGAGCCACGATCCTCGCAAGGAGTGCGCAAGAGCGGTGGTGGCACCGTGCCTCTGCGACAAACGAAACCGCGGCTGCGCTTGCGCAGGTTCGTGGCCCTCGAGGTCGCCTCCGAGCCAGCGCCTGGGCGGACAAGGCCACGAGCCCAGCGAAGCTCCCTTCCAGAACCGATTAGCAGTAGCATCCGTCATCAGCTGAATGCTGCCCAGGTCCATCGTCTGCTCCACCATTCGTCCACCGCCTTCCTCTCGCCATCGGGCGCAGGCGCAGGAATGAGGATCTTAATGCGCATGTCTGGCTGATCGCCGCTCTTGCCGCTGCTGTCCACGGCCTAGGCGAATTCGGCTGCGATCGTCTGCCTTATGAAATGGAGCATGTCCTCCTTCACGATCCCGATGTCTCGCAGCCGGGCATCATGACGACGCCTGGCTTGGCGCGCATGTGCTGCTGGCTGCTCCTGCACCCACGGCCACGACGTGCCCCATACTATTGCTCTGGCCAAGATGGTTCAAGGTAACTTTCAATATGCCTGCCAAGGGCCTTGAGCCTTGAGCCAAAACGGGGTCACGATCCTAGTGTTAGGTCGGGCCTGTCCCCCATACAGGGGGAGCTTTAGACAAAAAAGTAACACATACCCAACAAACACCCCCAAAACGGTCAAAAGCAGTATCAAAAACTCGTCCCCAGACTGTTTGCTTAACTATGTTTGGACATTCCCCTGCAGAGGGCCAGGCCCGACTTCATCCTAGCGAGGGGTGTGCCGAGGTGGGCCCGGTGGCGCGCCACGCGCCTGTGCCCACACGGGGACCGTGGGAGGTGCAGCCTGCATGGGGCCAGGAGCCACGCGCCCACCGGGGCCGCAGGGTTCAAGTCGGGCCTGTCCCCCTGCACGCAGATGTC
>CAUYUJ010004080.1:427505-480005 GCA_963575745.1 Prorocentrum cordatum | reverse complement strand
AAGGGCGGGCGGGGCGTTTCGCCTAAGACATCCTCACAAATTATGGCCCTGCAGACTAAAATTGCAGCAATTTCGCAGATGGAGGGCGGGTGTTTTTCAACATGTGGTTCTCCACTTAGCGCTGCGTACGTTCTTCTAAAAAGCTTGCCAGTGTTTCACGGATGAAGGGCGGACTCGTTTCGAAATGTGGCTCTCGCCTTCGCGCCGCGCACATTCGTCCTAAAAGCTTGCGAAAGTTGCACGGATGGAGGGCGGCCCATGTTCACAATGCAGCTCTCGCCTCAGCGCCGCCCACAGGCATGCTTAAAGTTCGGAACAGTTGCAAAGGTGCAGGGAGGCTCCCTTTCATATTGTTGCTCTGGCCCTAACGCTGCGCATATTGGTCTTAAGAGTTTGCAAACATTTCAAAGACTCTTGTGCGCGGACAGTCGGAATGTCGGAATGCCAGGGCGCAACAGTCACGTTGATTCGCGGTGTTGACGTCCCAAGAGAGGCGTTCTGACACGACTCAAGGATGTCAAGACGCAACAGTTAACGATGATTCGCGGCGTTGAGGTCTCAGGAATGGTGCTCTGGATTAGTTTAGGACTTCCAAACGGTTGTCTTCCAACGGGGCGATTCCCTTAGTGAAAAACGAACCCTAGTAGGGGCCTATGAAGATGGAACTTGGAGAAAGGGTTAATTGCAACATCACATCGTTTTTGAGTCTTGATCATCATCATCATCATCATCATCATCATCAGCATCATCATCATCATCAGCAGCAGCAGCATCATCATCAGCAGAAGCAGCAGCATCATCAGCAGCATCAGCATCAGCATCAGCATCAGCATCAGCATCAGCATCAGCATCAGCATCAGCATCATCACCATCATCATCAGCAGCAGCATCAGCATCATCATTAGCAGCAGCCTCATCAGCATCCTCCTCATCCTCATCCTCCTCATCATCAGCAGCAGCATCCCCATCCTCATCCTCCTCATCATCAGCCGCAGCATCATCATCAGCAGCAGCATCATCATCGCTCTGTTCCTCCTCCAACTCCTCCTCCTCCTCCTCCTCCTCCTCCTCCTCCTGCTGCTCCTCCTCCTCCTCCTCCTCCTCCTCCTCCTCCTCCTCCTCCTCCTCCTCCTCCTCCTGCTGCTCGCCCTCCCCCTCTCCGCCCGGGCGGGTCGGGACGCGAGCGGCCACTCCTGCCGGCGGGCGGCCGCGGGGGGCGGACCTTGGCGGCGCCCATGGCCTCGGCGTGCCCGCGGGCGCGGACCCCCGGCCCCGCGGGGGGGGGGCATGTCGGCACTGGCACCGTCGAAGGCGAGTCGCTGCATGCCAAGCCCTACGTCAGGCGCGTCCCCCATACGGGCGGCTTGTGGACGACAAAATAAAAAGATACCCAAAGAGAAAGATGCAAAAAATGAGCCCCAAAAAATGGTCGAGAAGTCGTCCCTGGACTGTTTTTAGACTCTTCTTGAATAACTGTTCCCCCTCCAGAGGGACAGGCCCGAATCAGACCAAGCCAGGAGGAGGGCCAGCAAAGACAGCGGTGGGCGCCAACTTCACGGCACGGTGCACAGCGAGCGCGCTGCAGGTGCAAGGAAGGGTCCGAGGGACACACGAATCCGCCGACCCTGTCGGCGTCGGCGTGTGTGAGGGGCTTGGCTGTACGAGTCGTCGTCTCCGTCAGTCGTCGTCTCCGTCGTCCGCCTTCCCTGCACCGTCCTCCTCAAGCTTCTGTCAGCGAGAGAAAGATCTAGCAATGTCGAAATCGAGTCGAAGGGAAGCCCCTTTCCTTTGATCCCTTCCCCGCGCCTAGGGAGGGGGTCCCGGGGGGGTCCCAGGGGGGGTCCCAAGACAGGTCCCGGGGGGGGTCGCCACCCAAATACGCTTTGCCCCCCTGGGGGACCTGGGGCCTCAGAAAGTACCAAGACAATCCGCCGAGAAAGTACTGAGATAATCCCCTGAGGGGGCCTCAAGAGGCCAAATTCATTGATTTTTCGTTCTCGCCTTTTCCACTTCCCGCGGCTCCAAAACGGCGCCAGAGGCCCCCAAGATTTCCCAAGACGGCCCAAGAGGCCTCCAAGAAGGCCCCAAAACAGCCCAAGAGGACCCCAAGACGGCACAAAGAGCGTGCCCAGACGCGGGACCCGAACGGACATGTCGAGCCCTCGGCCCCAACAGGCTCCCGAGAGGCCCCTCGAGGTTCCCCAGAGGCCACGAGAGCCCCCGACAGACTTCCGAAGAGATCCCAAGAACCATCCCTGAGGACTCTGGCCCACGTCAGCGTCGTCGCCGTTGCCGCCGCCGCCGCTGTCGTCGTCGTCGTCGTCTCCCTGCAAGGTCAGCGGCACCGGCCGTAGGGCCTTCGCAATAAACAGACACACATCCCAAAATTCCCCATGCTCTCCCATGTTTTCTCGATGCTCGTCTTCCCACCCACTTCACAAGGACGCACGATAAGGATGCAAGGGCCTTGGAAGGCCATCTCGAAGCTTTTCGAGCGGGGCGTGACCAACCAAAGTGGCCAGGGATCGACCGAGGAGGCAAGGATGCAAGGGTACCCTTGGGAAGGTTGGCCATCCTTACTACGCGGGCTGACTGTACCCACCGTTTCCCATATGCTTCTGGGAGTCGACGACGAATCGTGCCTGTGTGTTTTTCCCTCCCGCAACTTTACATGGCACGCTGCACGGCGAGCCCGCCACGGGCACGGCCGGACCTCCGAGGCAGCAGAACCTCATTCTCAAGAAGACGAGACCCCGCGCCAGCCAAAACGCACAGGACGTCCAAAAGGGCACCCTCCATGCACGAGAGCATCCCACAGACACGAAGAACATCGGAGCACCCGAGTATCGTTTAGCCGATCCCCATCCCCAGCGGCGTGGCCAAGGCCCCAGTGGCCGATGTACCCCCCTAGATGGGGGTATAGGTCGTCCCCGTCGGGTTTCGAGAGGTGTATCCCCAACTGGGGTGGTAATTTGGTGGGGGCCTCGAAGGGGATGGGGATGGGATGGGGATCGGTTAAACGATACCGAGCACCCTCCCCAGAGCGACCTCTCGATCTTGCACCTCGGTCCGATCGTACCGACGTGTTGCCAAAGCATTGCGGGCGGGTCGCGGGGTGGGTCGCGGGGGGGTCGCTGGGCGGGTCGCCAGGTGGGTCGTCGCTGGCCGGGTCGCCGGGTGGGCCGCGGACGGGCCGAGGAGAGGGCGGCCAGCAACGAACAAGCGACGATCTGCACCGCGGACTGCTCGCACTTCCCTCGGCGGCGAGCCCGGTGGGGAATCGCGAAGGGGCTTCTCCGAAGGCTCAGAAGTTCCCTGGCCTTCTGAAAAGTGCCCTTGGCCTTCCCCGAAGACACAGAAAACTTCCCAGAGGGCGCGAGGGCTTCTGAGAGGCCCCCGCCACCTTCTGAGAAGGCCTTCTCCTCCTCCCTCCCCCCCCCTCGCTCGCCGCCGAACTTCAACCACGCACTTCAGGCAGCGGTGTCCGTGCTTAGTGGGGCCTCCCGAGGGCTTCTCGTCGCCACGGCTGGGTCCGCGTCGAAAAAGCGGGCTCGGGTGGGCCTCTGGAGGGGTCCGCGGACCGACTCTGAGCGGACTTCGACCAGGCAGGAGAGCTGCCGGTGTCTCACCTGGCCCGCCTCCGAATGGTGCCACCTGCGGTGCGCAAGGCACATAAGCAAAAGCTGCCCCAAACTCGGGCCCGACAAAACGTTTGGTGGCAGACCGTGCGATAGCCTGGGCATCGCAAGGACCTCACCGCAAGGTCTGTCACCAAACCGTTTGGAGGCCTTGGGGGCCACGGGTGCTCGAGACACCTTCGATGAAAGGCCCACGTCCCAAGACAGTCCGCTCAAACTCTCCTGGCTGTCCCGACGGCGTGGTCACCACACCGCTTGAGGACCCCGAAAGATCGCGCACGAGCCCGTGAACCCCAGAGCCATCTTCCGCGCTTCCCGTCACACATCACGAACCTGGGCCGCCCAGGCAGGCCCGTCATGAGCACCGATCCCGACACGGCATGGGCCAAGAGTGGCCCGCTGCTTGGGCGACTGACTTGCGATCTGACTCTGCACTCTTGCCCCGCACCCAAAGCTGCGTGTCCACCTTCGTCCGTTCTCTTCTCTCCCCCCGCCATCCTCAGAGTTAGGTCGGGCATGTCCCCCTACAGGCCGATTTTGGACGAAAAATGAAACATAGTCAGAAAAATACCCCCAAAAATACTCAAGAATAGTCCAAACATCATCCCCTGACTATATTTGTATACCATGTTTAAAAATTCCCCCCCGTAGAGGGACAAGCCCGACTTATCCCCAGAGCCATCCTGGCTCGAGCCGCCGGGGAGGGCGCAGAAGCTGCCGACGTCGCCCGGCACCCGTCCTCTGAGGACGCCTCTCTCCCAGAGCGCGCGTCCTGACCAGGCCTCTCCGCGGCGACTTCGGCCGTGGCGACGAGGGCCCCGCAGGAGGCCCTTGAACAGGCGAGCGCGAGCAGAGGGCCATCTCGACAAGCGCCTTCCACTGCTCGCAGAGTAAGTGCTCGCCCGATGGCCCGGAGCCGCCGCGGGGGACTCACGAGGTACATTGCACGAAGTCCGACGCATGGCTTTGTCGCACGCTTGCGAGCAGGCACGCTGCGAGTGGCGGGACGCGCTCGGCGAGGCATCGCTGCGGGCGCCTCCTCCCCCGACGTCGAGCCCGGGGCCTGCGACGGCCGCCACGGAGGGGCCGCCGCCTCCCCCCCGTGCGCGCAGAGGCGCCCCCGCGCCCGCGCGCCGCACGCGCGACGGAGGGCCGGGCACGCCGCGCCGGAGCGCCCCGCGCGTGGGATGCGACACCGTCCGGGGCGCACAGAGACACACTGACGCTAGGCGTCCGCCCTGGAGGCACGCCACGCGTCCGACCCGAACATACAGTATGCCCACCTTGCAGTAGATCGTTTCCCGGGCGGTGTGGCCAGAAAGCGCCCGCCACGACGCATATGCTATATAAGATTCATCGGTGCGCAAGTCGCCCCTGGGCGGGCGACGCACACATAGCATAACAATGTTGGGGGGACGCACAGAGACATACTGATACTAGACGTCCACCTTGGAGGCCCGCGTCCGACCCGAACATATAGTATGCCCATCTTGCAGTAGATCGTTTCCCGAGCGGAAGGGGGGCCACGGCTGAGCAGAGGGGGGGGGCACGGTCGGTCGGTCGGGAAAAGCAGGGGGGGGGGAGAAGGGGGGCACGGGGGGGCACGGTCGGGCAGGCGGAAAAAAAACATACGGCGGCCACGGGGCGGAGGAGTACGGGGGGGAGCAGGGGGACGGGAGGACACGGTCGGGCAAGGGGTGGAGGCACGGTCGGTCGGTCGGTCGGCATAAGCAGACGAGGGCCACGGGGCGGAAGGGCGAGGGGGGGGGGCAGGGGGGGGACGGGGCACTGTCGGTCGGTCGGCGGGAATAAGCAGACGGGGGCCACAGGGCGGAGGGGTGCGGGGGGGAGCAGGGGGACGGGAGGACACGGTCGGGCAGAGGGGGGGCACGGTCAGGTCAGTCGTCGGTCGGTCGGAAGAAGCAGACGGTGGCCACGGGGCGGAAGGGTGCGGGGGGGAGCAAGGGGACGGGAGGGCACGGTCGGGCAAGGGGGGGCACGGTCGGTCGGTCGGTCGGAAAAACCAGACGGGGGCCACGAGGCGGAGGGGCGCGGGGGGGCACGGTCGGTCGGTCGGTCGGTCGGCATAAGCAAACGGGGGCCACGGGGCGGAGGGGTGCGGGAGGGAGCAGGGAGACGGAAGGGCGCGGTCGGGCAGAGGGGGGGGGGCGCGGTCGGTCGGTCGGTCGGTCGGACTAAGCAGACGGGGGCCATGGGGCAGAGGGGTGCGGGGGGGAGCAGGGGGAAGGGAGGGCACGGTCGGGCAAGGGGTGGGGGCACGGTCGGTCGGCCGGTCGGAATAAGCAGACGGGGGCCACGGGGCAGAGGGGTGCGGGGGGGCAGGCAGAGCACGCGAAAGCGGCACGCATCCCAACGCACATCGTGGCCAAGAGACCCCAGCACACCCAGGCCACACCCCAGCACGTATCCCAACACACGAAGGCAGCACACATCACAGTACATATCCCCGCACACGGAGGCAGCACACAGCCCTGCACACATCCCAGCACACGAAGGCAGGACACGTCCCAGCACACGTCCCAGCACACATCCCAGTCCAGCGCACATCCTTGGTCGGTCGGTCGGTCGGTCGGTCGAAATAATGCAGTGCGAGATCACACCGGTAGGTATGATACTGAACAAATAATTGGGTCCACGAAGCCACGAACTTCGCGTCCCCGAAATCATAACCTTTGTAAAGTATGCAGTAATCGCGCTTTCAAGGCCACAGTCCTTTATTATCCCAGTGCGACCCTACCTAGGAGCTGGAGCATTTAGGAAAGCAACATCTACATCTACACCGACAGCTACGTTTACATCTACCCTTGCATCTACATCTACATCAACATCAACAGCGAGACTCACATCTACATCTACATATACACCTACATCTACACCTGCGTCTACATCTACATCTACATATACACCTACATCCACATCTACACCTACACCTACATCTACATCTACATATACCCTTTCGCATTGGTTTTGCTTTTGCTTTGCATTGCCTTTGATGTTGCTCTTGCCTTTGCTTTTGCTCTTGCCTAGCGCTGCGCTATGCTGCGCTGCGCTAAGCTAAGCTAGGGTAGGCTAAGCGATGCTAAGCTAAGCTAAGCTAAGCTAAGCTGGGCTAGGCTAAGCTACGCTAAGCTAAGCTGAGCTAAGCTAAGCCAAGCTAAGCTAAGCTAAACTAAGCTATGCTAAGCTAGGCTAGGCTAAGCTAAGCTAAGTTAAACTAAGCCAAGCTAAGCTAAGCTAAGCTAAGATGGGATAAGCTACGCTAAGCTAAGATAAAATAAGCTAAGCTAAACTAAGCTAAGATAAGCTAGGCTAGGCACAGCTAAGCTATGCTAAGCTAAGCTCAGATGAGATAAGCTTAACTAAGCTAAGCTAAGATGGGATAAGCTAAGCTAAGCTAAGCTAAACTAAGCTGAGCTAAGCTAAGCTAAGCTGAGCTAAGCTAAGCTAGGCTAGGCTAGGCTAGGCTAAGCTAAGCTAAGCTAAGCTAAGCTAAGCTAAGCTAAGCTAAGCTAAGATGATATAAGCTAAGCTAAGCTAAGCTTAGCTTAGCTAAGCTAAGCTAAGCTAAGCTTAGCTAAGCTAAGCTTGCTGAACCCAGGGGGCGCAACTGGGGGAACCGCGGGGCGCAACTGGAGGAACCGCCCGGGGCGGGGTCCACTGCCCGGCCCTTTAAGCACACACGGTAAGAACCCTTCTAGGCAGAGCCTAGGTAGGGAATAAAAAGCCCCCAAGACGGTACAGGAGGACTCCGAGACGGCCCAAGAATGCTCCAAGGCGCCCAAGATGGTCCCAAGAAGGCCCAAAAGGCTTCCAAGGCCCCCAAGAGCGCTCCAAGAACACCTCCAAAAAGGGTCCCCAGAGGCCAACATCTGCGATGTTCTGTCAGTTCTTGATCGATTTGGGCACGCTCGAGTCTCCGGTGGCCCCCGTTCGGAGCTCCGACGCTGCTTCACCACGGCGCCCAGGCCTCACAACATAGCTCTTGCATGCCCCATTCTCCGAGAGAGGGGGCCAGCGGCAGGGGGCGAGGCCACCTCGCGGACATCCTCAAGAGTCTCGGCTTCCTTCCCGACCCCTCCATGACCGTTATCCTCGCACTCGCTTGACACCATGCGGAAATGGCAGGCCCGCCTTGATGTCGATAACCTCCAGCCTCAAATAGATCCGGCTGCCCTGGCACCAGCGCCGGGGGCAGCCAAGGGCGTGCCACCGGCTGCGAAGCGCGCGTGCTGCGTCAACGGGCGGACCGCCCCGACCCGTGCCGAGTGTGCAGGCAATCTGACGTGGCCCGCCGACTCGCTAACCGCGCCACGATCGAGGCAACACGAGGCCTCGTCCTCCCCTGCCTCCTCTGGGGCGCAAAAGAAAAAATGGCACCGCCGCTGCCCGGCCCTCTCCTGCAAGAATCGTGTCGACGAGGATTTCCGGGTGAGGCCGGAAGGGTATCGGCATCGGTATCGGTGTGCCCTTCTCCAGGACCTCACGGGACGAGGGGACGAGGTGCTTGCAGACCGAGGCGAGCAGTCAAGGACGAGTGCGCGCTGTCAAGGGGGGAAGAGGAGGAGGAGGGGCAGCAGGAGGAGGACGGGGAGGGGAGGGGGAGGGGGGAAAGAAGACCAGGTGGAGGAGGAGAGGGCGGAGGAAAAGGAGGAGGGGGCAATAAGAAAGGGAAGGTACCGCATCAGCTCACGCAGCTAGCTTACGCCCCCCTTTTCCCCATCCCCCAGTTCGTTCGACACCATCCTCCCTCCTCCCCCTCCTCCCCCTCCTCCTCCTCCTCCTCCTCCTCCTCCTCCTCCTCCTCCTCCTCCTCCTCCTCCTCCTCCATCTCATCCTCATCCTCATCCTCATCCTCATCCTCATCCTCATCCTCATCCTCATCCTCTCCTCATCCTCATCCTCATCCTCATCCTCATCCTCATCCTCATCCTCATCCTCATCCTCATCCTCATCCTCATCCTCATTCATCCTCATCCTCATCCTCCTCATCCTCATCATCTCATCCTCATCCTCATCATCATCATCATCATCATCATCACATCATCATCATCATCATCATCATCATCATCATCATCATCATCATCATCATCATCATCATCATCACATCATCATCATCATCATCATCAGCAACAGCAGCATCAGCATCATCATCATCATCATCATCATCATCATCATCATCATCATCATCATCATCATCATCATCATCATCATCATCATCATCATCATCATCATCATCATCATCATCATCATCATCGTCATCATCATCGTCATCATCATCATCATCATCATCATCATAATCATCATCATCATCATCGTCATCATCATCATCATCAACATCATCAGCAACAGCAGCATCAGCATCATCATCAGCAGCATCATCATCATCATAATCATCATCATCATCATCGTCATCATCATCATCATCAGCATTATCAAAATCATCAGCAGCAGCATCAGCATCATCATCAGCAGCAACAGCATCAGCATCATCATCATCAGCATCATCATCAGCATCATCATGATCAGCAGCATCATCATCATCATCATCGTCAGCATCATCATCATCATCATCATCAGCATCATCATCATCATCCTCGTCGTCATCATCAGCAGCAGCATCATCATCATCAGCATCAGCAGCAGCATCATCATCATCAGCAGCATCATCATCATCTCCTTCTCTTCATCCTCCTCCTCCTCCTCCGCCTTGTCCTATGGCTTCCTCCTGGCTTCCTCCTCCTACTGTTCCTCCTCCTCCTCCTCCTGACCCTCCTGCTCCTCCTGCCTGTCATCCTCCACCAGGCTTCCTCCTCCTCCTCTTTCTCCTCCTCCTTCTCCCACGTCTGCTCCTCCTCCTCCTCATCCTCCTCCTCGTCCTGCTCCTCCTCCTCCTCCTCTTCCTCCTCCTCCTCCTCCTCCATCTTCTCCTCCTCCTCCTCCTTTTCCTCCTCCTTTTCCTCCTCCTCCTTTTCCTCCCCCTCCGCCTCCTCCTCCTCTTCCTCCTCTTCCTCATCCTCATCCTCCTCATCCTTCTCCTCATCCTCCTCTTCTGCTTATGATTAGTCGTATTAATCTTATCATTGTCATTATTATTCTTAGTATGATGGTTATTGATATGCGTGTTAGCCTTCGTCTTCTTATCATTAGTCGTATTATTAATTAGCTTACTATTCGCCGTACTAGTATTCTTCTTCGTAATCGTAGTACGAGTATTCTATTCGTCTGCGTCGAATTCTTCGTTGTCGTATTAGTATGCGCCGTCGCCGTCTTCTTATTAGTATTAGTAGTATCCTTGACAGTCGTAGCATTATGATTATTACTAGTATTCGTAATAGTATTAGTAGTAGTGTTAGGATGCTGCTCAGTAGTATTAATATTCATATTATTGGTATTACGAATAATCGTAGTCGTATGGTTCGCCTTCGTATGAATGTTCGTGATCGTCGTCGTCGAATTAGTATTCGTATTGGTAATATGGTTATTCTGACCCGTATTAGTATTATTAATAAGTATTAGTATTAGGCGTAGCTGCGTCTTGGTATTCGCCTTATGTGTCTAATTAATTTTCTTATTAATATTATTCTTAATAAAATTAGTGGTCTGAATACCCGTCTTAGTATTAGTGTTATGCTTCTTCTTAGTATTCATATTAGTAGTCGTAGTAGTAGTAGTAGTAGTAGCAGCAGCAGTAGTAGTAGTGGTAGTAGTAGTAGTAGTAGTAGTAGTAGTAGTAGTGGTAGTAGTAGTAGTAGTAGTAGTAGTAATAGTAGTAGTAGTAGTAGTAGTAGTAGTAGTAGTAGTAATACGTCTAGTCGTATTATTGGAATTGTTAGTGTTCCTCTTCCTCCTCCTCGTCCTCCTCCAGTTCCTTCCCCGCCTCCTCCTGATCCGCCTCCTCATCCTCCTCGGCTTCTTCTTAGTATGTTTGTGTTGCTTATGCTTATGGTGTTGAGTCTTCGTCGTCGCATTCTGGTTATTATTCGTAATAGCAGTATTATTCTTATTATTAGTAGTATCATTCCTAATATTCCTCTTCCTCTTCCTCTTCTTCCTCCTCTTCCTCCCCCTCCTCCTCATCATCATCCTTCTCCTCCGCCTCTTCCGCCTCCTCCGCCTCCTCCGCCTCATCCGCCGCCTCCTCCTCCTCCTCCCTCATCCTCCTCCTCCTCCGCCTCCTCCTCCTCCTCCGCCTCCTCCGCCTCCTCCGCCTCCTCCGCCTCCTCCGCCTCCTCCGCCTCCTCCTCCTCCTCCTCCTCCTCCTCCTCCTCCGCCCTCCTCCTCCTCCACCTCCCCCTCCCCCTCCCCCTCAATCTCCTCCTCCTCCTCCTCCTCCTCCTCCTCCTCCTCCTCCTCGGTGCTCAAGCGGCCCCCCGCGGCACTTCGAGTTGTTAGCGCCAACTTCAGAGTGGCATTTGCGCTATCGGGCCAATTGGCTCGGTGTGGCATGTCTGGCATGGCCCCTCCTCGCCGCGGCTATGGCAACAAGGAAGGGAACGCGCCCAAGACGTGGCGCTGCATCTGCGGGTGCGGCAAAAACTTGCTCTCCTGGTCCAACTGCAAGCACTGCGGCGAGCACTGGTCCAAGTCTGTGCCGCCCTACGTCCCTCCGCGTGGGCCACCTGGGGCTTGGGCACAGCAGGGTCAGCTCGCCCTGTCGTTCGGCACGCGGCAGAGCAACATGGGTTTGCCTGGGCTTGCTCCTCTTCCTCCTGGCCCCATTGGCAGTGGGCCTGCCTCTGTCCATGCGCAGTCCAGCAGCTTGTCCGATGCTGAGCTTCAGCAGCTCATCACCCTCGGCGAGAAGGCGGGCCAGCACGATATGGTCAAGTGGCACAAGCTGGAGCTCGGGCGTCGTCAGCAACAACCCCCTCCTGCACAATATCGCGCTGACGAAGCCTTCCGTCGCATTGGTTTCCTCAAGCAGCAGCTCTCGGCCGACGTCCAGCGGGCCGATCACCTGTCCGAGCAGTTTCAGCAAGCTTGCGACAGGGTTCAGTCTACGGAGTCCGAGCTGGGCAAGGCGGAGCTTAAGTACCAGTCCGCAGTCGCTGAGATCCACTCGCAGATGGTGGGGCCAGCGGTTGCAGCAGCGGAGAGTCCGAGCCCAGGTTTTTACTTGGAGGCTATCTTGGACGGGCGGCTCAACTCTTTCGGTTTCGATGCAGAAAAGATGTTCGGCCTGGACGACTACATCGATGTATCACCTGAAGATCGTGAAGAGGCCAAGCGGCGTGCAGAGACACTGTCTCAAGGCATACGCGATTTGGCGACCAACCTTTTCGGCGAGATCAAGAAGAAAGCAGAAGAAGAGAAGACCGCTCACCAAGCACTTCTCACCCGGCTTGCTGGGAAGCGGCGGCGTGCTGAGGCTGGCGCCAGAGTTCCCGGCGTTGGAGAACCGAACGCTGGGGCCAACGGCGCTGCTACTGCGCCCCCTGCGGGTACGACGGGTACATCTGCTGCACTTTCCGAGCCTGCCCCTGCTCCCGCGGCTGCTCCTTCTTCGGGAGCTGCTGCTGCCTCTTCAGCCCCTTCCCACGACGACATTCGGAAGCGGGCCGCTTCCTATTCAGCTAAAGGCGCAAGCAAGGGTGCTATGGCGGCAGGGCAGAAAGCCGAGCCGCAGCTTTAGCCCCCTAACGTGCCCTTCTTCGAATTGTTGCGTAGGTCCTGTTGCTGATGCTGCCCTTTCTCCTCCCACATCTCCTCCCTCTTGTCCGGGGGTGGGGAGGTCAACGGTTCCGCAAGACCCGTTGCTCGCGTCTGCAAACTTTTCCTCAACGCGCGGCAGTCTGCCCCAGTCCGCGCCCCTGAAGGCCAGCACCCCCACTGAGCCGCGGGCAGGGGCTCGGTTGCCGCAATCTGATTGGCATGCTTCTCCTTCCTCCCCTCATCAGGGGCACGACCACGCGAGTTCGTCTGGCTTCTTCCCATGTTTTGCACCCCAGGCCAGCCCAGGATATTCGTCGTTTAGCTTAAGTGTTCAAACGGTCAACGTTACATCCTGGAAGTCTGAAGGAGGAGGAGGACTCATGAAGTGGTTGCCCAAAGTAACTGCCAACGTGCTCTTGATCCAGGAACACCATCTTCTAGACACTGATATCGATGACGCTGTCTCCTGGGCGCGCAATCAAGGCTCGACGTCGTTGTTAATCCCTGCCCCCCGCGGGGTTGGCAAGGGAACTTCCGGCGGTGTCGGTATCATGGTTCGTTCTGGGCTCGGACTTCATCATCCAGGGGAGCCAGGGTCACATGTTATTGAACAGCACCGATCAGTTGGAGCTATTATCAACATCCCAGGCGGCGACAGGATTTTTGTGGCCAGCACGTACCTGAGGGATTCGGAGGGCCTTACAGAGGCTAACATCTCCACCTTGGCGAAAATTGGAGCCCTTGCGGAGGAGGTCTCGTTACCGTCGATGTTGGGAGGTGATTACAACTGTAAGCCCGAAGTGTTTGCTTCCTCGGGGATTGTTGCCCGGCTTCGCTCGCAGATGGTCGTTCCCCAATGCATCATCGGGACCTGTGGGACGAACATCCTGGACTTGTTCCTGGTTACGGGGGGCCTGGCTAAAGGCATCCGTGGTGTCTCGGCTATTACGCCCTCCAACGTGACCCCCCACCTTCCAGTGCAAATGGAATTCTACGAGCGTCTCGGACTCTTGCACGGTCTAGTTTTTCGCAAACCCCCACCTATTCCTGTTGCTCCTGCTGTGGGCCCTGTTCCTCAGCCGCCGTCGTACGACAGAATGACCGCCGTCGCCGAGCGCATTCTGTTGGACTGCAAGCAGGGCAAGGCCGCTCCTGTGCAGAAGGCTCTGAATCTTTTGTAGAAGCAGTGGGCTTCGGTGGCCGAGAAAGAACTCTTGGGGGCCCGTCAAACCTCTCTCCCTTGCCTGGGGTCCCGCGCCAAGCCCCCCCAAATGCATTGGGCCAGTATTCTTTCTCAGGACAAGCAAGCCCCCCACCAACAGCCCGAACTTTTTTCGATCAGATGGCTGGTGAGTAAGCTTCGGCTTCTGCTTCAGTTGACGGCTGTTCAAGCCGACTCACCCCAGGTCAGAGAGCTTACGCAGCTTCTCCTGAATCCGCCCAGCTTCCTGGTGGACGGCATGGAAGTGCACGCGTACTGGCACGGCAAGATCCGAGCCCTCCTGTCGACCTCCCCCTTGAACATCACAGAGGGTGAGGAGTTGTTGGTGCCTCCTGATGCTTACCTATCAGGATTCACTGCCAAGGCAAAGTCTGAAGCCATGAATGATTGGAGAACTTGGTTGTTAGACTCTGTCGACAAGGGGGCTCGACGGGACCATCAACAGGTTCGGGGACCAGAACACTGGGAGCCCACCACAACCCTCAGTTGTGACGGGAATGTTGTCTCCGATCCTTTGGCCCTCTTAGACACGGAGGCCAAGAAGCTGTGCGCGCTCTGGAAGGCCTCTAGCAGGAAGCCGCCAGCCTGCGAGGTTTTCGAGTACATGGAGACTCTTCCTGAGCTAGACCCAGACACCCTCAGGTCTGCTAGTAAGCGCTATTCGGCTCGCACCGCGACGGCCGATGACGGCTTTCACATGACACATTTCAGCAGCCTCTGTGACGGGTCCCTGGTGGTCCTCTCCAAGATCATGAGCATCATGGAGTCCTCGGGTCTTTTTCCGACCCAACTCGGCGAAATGGTGATGGCGATGTTGAGCAAGCCTGCCGGTGGCTTTCGCCCCATCGGCATCTTCAGCAGAAATCCACCCTTTATGGGGCCGCTGCCGCCGTCCTTTGGCGCACGCTTGGGAGATGTCTTTTGAGCGGCCCTATTTCGCCGCCTCAGGCTTTAGCTCGGCTGTCGATGTCGTTTGGCGTCAAGGACTTCGGAGTGAGGTTTCGGTTCGAGCGGGCGAAGTTTCGGCCACCATTTTATGGGATCTCTACAAATGTTACGAGCTCGTCGACCTCAGCACCCTCCTCAATCGCTGTCGTCTTTTCGGTTTTCCGATTCAACTGGGGCGTCTCGCTGTCAGTGCTTACCGGTTGGGGCGGTACATTTGCATGACTGGAGTCCTTGTCTGAGGCTTTTTCGTCCAGTGCGGAGTCGTGGCAGGATGCTCGATGGCCACGTCTTTGATTCGGGTTCAAGCGATCCCAGCGCTAGATAGTCTCCGACTGCCTCAGCGTGTCACTTTGGACGTTTACGTTACATTGACGACTACGAACTGAGCTCGTCAGGGACCGTTCGGGACGTTATAAATAACCTTAGGCATTCTGCTTTAGGCCTCAAAAGGGCCATCGAAGAAGGAATGGGGGCGGTTATTTCCGAGGATAAGGCTTCCCTGGTCTCGTCGTCGTTTGTTGTGGCCTCGGAGCTCCGTACCCTTTTGGGGGACCTCGCCGGTCCCATCTGTTCCTCGGCCTCCAACCTCGGGATCGATCCTCGGGATCGATTTCACTGCTGGCAAACCCCGTCGCGCGGCTGGACGTGGCAAGAAATTTCTGGTCAGGAAGCGTGCTCTGGAGAAGCGTACCAAACGTTTTGGCCGTTTCAAGCACGCCGTCGGGGCTCATTCCAGTAGGATCTTTACTGCAAAACATATGCCGAGCTACACCTACGGCTCGGAGGTGCACGGCTTCTCCGGCGCCGAGTGGAGGCAGCTCCAAGTTTCAGCGGCCAGTACGATGCAACCGTCGGCTGGCTCTCGCTCGCGCACCTCGGTCCTCATGGTTTACGACGTGCCTACGTGGTACGGAGGAGTCGCCCCCATCGTTCGCTACGCCAAGGAGATATGGGCGAACCAGACCCGCCTCTACTCATATATCATTCCTTGGGGCGAGCTTCGGGATTCCTGGGCCAAGGTTTTTCTCCAGGACGGGCCTTCCTCTCGGAGGGGGGTCTCGGGGCCTCTCAGTGCTATGAAACTCTCTTTGGCTCGGCTTGGGTGGAGTATGCCTTCATACACCACTCTGGTCGACGATTTTGGTACCGAGGTCTCTCTTACTGTTGTGTCTCCTGGAATGTTGTGCAAGCTCCTTCGTGCCGCGGTCAAGCGCATGCGCGAAAGAGAGTCTGGTGCGAAGCTCCTGCCTAGCATTCCAGGGGCCCGTGTTTGTCACGACACTGTTTCGGCTGAAATGAGGTCCACGAAACGTACCAGGTATAAGAAAGGATGTATCGAATCGGTTTCTTGTGCTGCTATTTGGACCCGCGTTCGAGCCCAGCAAGCCGGCTACCAGTGCGACATCGTGTGCGACCTTTGCAAAGATAGCCCCGATACGTTGCTGCATCGTTTATGGAGATGCCCTGCTGTGGAAGAAGAGCGCACAGCATCCTTAGAAGCTATCAGTGGCGGCTTCGATCTATTTCCTCCTCCCGACCTCAGTGACGAAAATGAGGATTACCTTGTCTATACGCGTGGGCTCTTCCGTCACCCTGGAGACGTACTGCCTATGCCCGCCAGAGAGGACACTGATGAGCACGGTGTGGAGGTTTCGTGGTCTATCGCTCCTGGGAAAACTGATTTCTCGGACATGAGGGGCAACATATTCGTGGACGGCAGTTGCGTTGCTCACAAGATTCCAGAACTATCCAGGGCTGGCCGGGGGGTGGTTTTGGTAGATGACGAAGGTGTCGAGCTTGCCGGTTTTTCTGGACCGATCTGGGCCCCGTACCCCCAGAAAGCCCAAGCTGGTGAGTTCGGCGCCTACGCTGTTGCTGCAATGCACGCCATGCAGGGATCGGACTGTAAAAACGTCGTTGTTCAGGCCAATGAGCCTCTTGTTAGGGCTCTTAGCTACAAGCGTCCGTATGCGGGATTGTTACTGCCCACTCACCGCAAAGTTGTTGAGGGCGTTTTTAAGGTGAAAGCCCATGTCGCTGATTCTCCCGACTTGAGCAGCCGCGAAAGATTCCTCAAGACGGGGAACGACCTGGCGGACACAGTCGCCAAGAGTTCCCTTTCTCGTCACCCTCAGCCCAATGACGGCGAGATTCGCTGGCTTAACCGGGTTTTGAAACTGTCGAAGGCTGTTGCTAATTTGTCTTGCGACATTATGCCATTGTGGCCCCGCCTTGATTTGAAAGGTATCCCTCTTGACAAGAAACCTCGGGCGAGCCAGTGCAAGGAGTCAGGACCTACTCACCACTGGGTCCGAGTTTTAACTTTTTGGCAGTGTGAGTCGTGCTTGCGTGTCTCCAGGGGTGTGAGGAACCCCCAGCCGCTTGACCCCACTCGTCTTGCTCCTCCTCCTCCCGGGACCTGTGTAAGACCACCTTTAATTGACCCTTCTGGAGGCCTAATGGGCGTATTCTGGGGGCCTCTGGGGGCTTCCTCGGGCCACCCTGCCTCCAACCGCGGTCTCCCTGAAGGACCGGGTCACGATTTGGAATGCTTCGGAGGGTGTCTTGGGGCCATCTTGGGCCGCCATGGGGCTCTCTGAGGGCCATCTTGGACCCGTGTTGTGCCGTCTTGGGGCTCTCTTGGACTGCCTGGAAGCCCTTTCGGACGGTTGTGGAGCGAGTTTGGAGCCTCCCAGGCGGCTTCAGACGCTCAGAATACCGCCGTCTGGGAGCGTCGGGAAGCCGAAAAGAGGAGAACCCCAAAATTCACCAAAAACCAACAGAAAACTCTTGGCGACCTCTTTGGGGCCGTCCTGGAGGCCTCTTCTTTTTTATCCTCACGAGACCTCGCCTCTCACAGGCGCGCGCCGTGCCAGGCGCGCCGGCACATCGCGGGATATCGAAGGGTTCAGGCAGGCCATCACCCGATCCTCCCCGCGCAGGTCTTTAAAACAGGCTGCCCTGAGGGCGGCGGGGAAAGGCAAGCCATCACCCGACTTTCTCCGCGCAGGTCTGGAAAACAGGCAGCCCCGAGGGCGGCGGGGAACGACTGGCTTCTCATAAGACTGGCTGACAATGCGGGAGGAGGCTGCCAATCGCTGGAGCTGCGGCCTGGGACGGGGCCCGCGGCCTGCAGATCACCCCGGCGCTGGCCCCCCGTCTGCCTGCTTTATTCTGACGGGGGAGGAGGAGGAGGAGGAGGAGGAGGAGGAGGAGGAGGAGGAGGAGGAGGAGCGGACGGCTGCGTCCGACAGGACATCGAGCCGATAGCGATAGCGATAGATAGGAGGAGGAGGAAGGAGGGAAAGGCCACCCGCGACGAACCTGCGGACACTGCGGCGGCGACAGAATGTACCCGCCGCCGCGGCAGAGAGTCCGGGAACGCTCTGATAGCAGCTCCGAAACGGTTCGTCCCTGTCCTAGCCTGAGGTCGGGCCTGTCCTCCCCAAAAATTCGAAAACAATCCCAACAATGATGTTCCCCTATGTTTGAATATTTCTCCTGTACAGGGACAGGCCCGACTCGCCTCCGCCACGAGGCGGGGCCCCTCGCGCTTGCAGAGGGGTGTGGTTTGTGATTCACCGCCGGTCGCCTGCACATCGCTCACGCGCTGGTGCCAATTGGCTCCCAGCTGGTGGGGCGTGAATAGAGAGAAAGCTGGAAAAACCAGGCACGGTTGGCACGGTCGAGCCTGCTCCCCTCCTCCCTTCTCCGCCCTCCGCCCCTGCCTCTTCCATGTCCTCGTCTTGGGCACCGCATGTTTGCCGCATTTGCTCTGGTGCGGGTCCCGAGGGTTGCACCACAGCGGCAACACCCGGGTGTGTCAATGCATGCTCTTCCTTGCACACAGTCTGGCGCACTGCGTCTGACCTGACCTGACTGCCCAGTCCGCGCAGGGCCCATAATGGCAGACGCGTCGCGAGCTGGGCCACGTAACGACACAAACTACGGCGACACCGAATCTACCCGATCCGTGAGAGAAGTTCAGATGTAAGGACCTGCATCGCGTGTCAAGCCGCCCTCGCCGATTGTTCCACGGCGGGGAACTGGCCCAGCGAGAGGTCAAGTGGCCGAACTGTAGAAAATGAACGAACCTCAAGACCTCAATATCTCGAAGAGCGTTTTGTTAAACAAAAAGCTCGTATTTGAAAGTCTGGCGGCAGCAGGCTTCACGCCTCCGTCCTCGTCGGGCGCTGCGGTGCTACCAGAGATGACTCTGGTCCCAGGTGGCCCCCAGGTGGCCCCCAGTTGGCCTCCAGAGCACCGCTCAAGGGGTGCACAATGGCGCAAAACGCTGGGAGCACGCCGGGCCAGGACCACCTCTGGCAACCTCCGAGCTGGAGGCCTCCAGATGGCCGGCACGATACGATTCAGAAGGTCTGAGCGGATGTTTTGTCGGCATGAATTTGAAATGTTGCGTGAATCCCCTCCGCCGTGACCGTGACTGCGCATCTAGCGTACAAGTTCAACGAGCTCGGCAGTCGTACGTGCGCGTCGGCGCAAAGTGCGCCAGCGCGTCCTCGCAATCTACGGGCACCCAGACACCAAACAGCCATTCAAATAATTTGTACATTCCCTACCTAGGCTCTGCCTAGAAGGGTTCTTACTCTCTTAGCTTAAAGGGGCCGGGCAGTGGAAATCGCCCCGGGCGGTTCCCCCAGTCCCCTGGGAGCGGTTCCCCCAGTCTCCTGGGAGCTTTAGCTTTAGCTTTAGCTTTAGCTTTAGCTTTAGCTTTAGCTTAGCTTTAGCTTAGCTGTAGCTTAGCTTTAGCTTAGCGTTTCGCATAGCTTTTCGCTTAGCGTTTAGCTTAGCTTTAGCTTAGCTTTGGCTTAGCTTTAGCTTAGCTCTAGCTTAGCTATAACTTAGCTGTAGCTTAGCTTTAGCGTAGCTTTAGCTTAGCTTTAGCTTAGCTCTAACTTAGCTTTAGCTTAGCTTTAGCTTAGCTGTAGCTTAGCTTTAGCTTAGCTGTTGCTCAGCTTTAGCTTAGCTTTAGCTTAGCTTTAGCTTAGCTTTAGCTTAGCTGTGGCTTAGATGTATCTTAGCTTTAGCTTAGCTTTAGCTTAGCTTTAGCTTAGCGTTACTGTTACTACAAATGCTGCTTTCCTGGGGGTTCCAACTCCTAGATAGGGTCGCACTGGGATAATTTGATATTTGGGTACCTGGCAGCCATACGGTAGAATGCAAAGAAGGTGGCCGGACGCCAGACAGACAGACGCATGGTCGGCTCCACCTCAACTCGCAGGTCGCGCCTTCTCCCCCGTCCCTTTATTGGGCCTGCATGATTGGATGCTCCCGGGGAAAAAACTTCCTCTTCCCACTCGCCCACCCGTGCTTTCCAGGCCTCGATGTCGGAGTGGTCGTGGGAGGTATCGATGTGGCGGGCGGGGCGGAAGGGCAAATGCCTCTAGCCCACATCCCGCTCTCGGCAAACCTCGGCGTGACGCTTTCTTGCGCACCGAGCCCGCGGCAAGTGGGGGACGTGAGACAGACCTGGCGCTGGTCGAGGTCGGGAAGCCATCGGCCGGCGGCAGGCGCCCATTGCTGGTTGGCGCAAGGTGGCGAAGACAACGCCCCGTGAAAGGCGGCGTACAAGCGGAATGCGCAGCCCACATGGCGCGGCCGCTGGCACTTGCCGGCTCTGGCTTCATCACTCTTTGCTGGCCGGTGGCACGGGGGCTCCCCACTGGACAGCCCGAGTTGCCTGCGGCAAGACCCGCTGACTCGCCGACTCCCCGGCTGGCCCCGCACCGCGGCCCCGCCTCGGCGACGTTGTCGCCTGGACAGGCGGCAGCCCAGTAAGCCTGCCGGGCCCCGTGGTCGGCAACCCCGCGCCCACGCCCACGGCGACAAGCCCAGTTCTCTCACAGCTGCCCAGCGACCGCTCCCCGCGGGGCAGCGCCGGCCCTCTCGCGGAGCCGCCTGGCGAGCGACCCTCCGCAGGGCTGCCTGTGCCTGGCTCCGCCGCGGTCGCCATCGCGGCAAACGCGGCACCCGGGAGCGCTGGCCCTCTCGCCGAGCCGCCCGGAGAGCGATCCCCTGCTGGGGTCTGCACCGCGACGCCCACGGCACTGGGCAGTACCGGCGACTTCTCCGGCTCCGTAAAGGCTCGCCGAGGGCGGCGCAGCCTTCCCTCAGTCTTCGGCTGGCGCGGCCTTCCGGCCTCGGACTGCGTGCCCGTCGCCTCGGGAGGCGAGCGCGGGCTCGCCTCCTCCTCCTCCTCCTCCTCCTCTGGGCCAGCCGCCCCGGCGAGCAGCCTGTCCACAAGCCGCGGCCCCCGGTCAGGCCTCGCGCCGGCCGCGGCCGCCACGGTCGGCTGGCTCCCGAGGGCGCGGTCGGGCGGCCGGCCAGCGGGCGGGCGCACCTCCTTCTGCGCCTGCTTCCGAGCCTGGCGCTCCGGCGTGTTCTCCTCTGGCACGGGGCCGGCCCCGGCTCCGTTCGCACCCACCTCCAAGGCGCTCGCTGAGTCCTCCACCGCAGGCTCGGCCACGGCCTCCGCCGGCATCCCGGCCTCGCCCAGGGGCGCCTCCTCCACGTGGCGGGCGGGCTCCTCGACGCCGCCGGAGCCGGGCGGCCCAGAGGCCCACGGCCCCGCGGCCGCAGCCGCGGGCTGCTCGTCGGGCGGCCCCGGGGGGGTCCTGCGGCCCTGCGGGCGGGCGCGCCCCGAGGAGGTCCCTGATGCGTCCGGCAGCTCGGCCTGCGCGTGGCGCCCCGGGCGTGAGCCAAGGCGCTTCTCGGGCAGGGTGGCCGGGATCGAGGGCTGCTGGTATGTGCCCTCCTGCCCCTCGTCAGGCTTGCCCTGCCCCTCGCCAAGCTTGTCCCCCCCTGGCTTCTCCAGCTTGCAGCCCACAGTGCGCCGGCTGCCTGGCCCGCCTGCCGCTGGGCAGACGAGGTCGCGGCCGGCTGGTGGGCGCTCCGTGCCCGCGGCCTCGCCGCAGCCCCCCCTGAGCAGCAGGCCCTGTAGCCTCTCGACCTCCGAGGTCAGCGACGCTACCCGCTCGTCCTGCGCCGCCAGCTCCTCCGCCCGCTCCTCCGCCGCGAGCAGCCTCTCCTGCAGGGACCAGTTCTGCTCCTGCGCGTCGTCGCGCATCTTGGTCATCGAATCCAGGTCACGACTCGCGCTCCTGAGCCCCGACTCCGCCTGCCAGAGCGACTTCTGCAAGCTCTCGACCTGCGCCTTCAGGTACTCGATCCTCTTACTGTGCTGCTTCAGGGCGATCGCGTTCTCCTCCACAAGGTCTTTCTGCTGGCGCAGCTCTCGCAACTCGTCCTGCAGCTGCGAATTGAGGGTCTGGGAGGACGCCAGCCGGTCCCGCAGAAGCGACTCCAAGCTTGATCTGTCTTTCGCACACGTCGCGACAATGGCCTTGAGCTTCTCGTCCACGACGGCGTGGACGCACTTCCTCGCCTCATTGCTCAAATACTGCATGGGCTCGTAGAATTGCACATCCTTCTCGGCAAGGTCTCCCGTGCTGAGCCCCTCGCGTGCTGTCTCGAGGGGGGGGCGGCTCGAGTCACGCGTCGCAGTGACCTCGCGCGTATACTCTGTGTTCATTGCCATCATGCGATTCTCGAGCTCTGCCATCTCCCCGCGGATCGCCGCCAGCTCCAGAAGCTCTCTCTTCACCATGATGAACGCCTGCTGCGAGACCACCCGCTGCTGCGCCTCGATCTGATCCTCCACTATGTTCGTGAGATGAAACTTGTCCGAGGACGTCAGGCTCTGATCCTGGGGGAGCAAGGCCTGAAAGCGGCCGACGATGCCCACGCAGGCCTCCCGGCGGCCCTCGCTGGCGATGGTGGACATGAGTCGGGCACACCACTCGCCCGCGCTTTTCTCCGACCACGCCAGCTCTCGCTGCACTGCCTCCTCGAGGCGCAGCGAGGCCCTCGGAGACCCTGCGATCGAGGCCCTCGGGGACCCTGCGATCGAGGCCCTCGGGGACCCTGCCATCGAGACCATGGAGCCCCTCTGGGCAAACGTGCCTTCGCCGCACGCCTGCCGCAGCCGAGCGAGCGACGCACGTGGTGCCACTGCTTCGATCGGCAACTGGACATGCGACTCCCGCCTGCCAGGCGTGAAGCCGTTTGGCAGGCTCCTCCGTAGCGTGCCTCTGGAGGGCGCAACGAGTTCGCCGGTGTCATTGGTCTGGCTCCTCGTCAACTGCGCGCCTGGGTGAGGCACGACGCCGCTGCAGGACCTCTGGACCGTGACAGTGAGCCGCTCTGCATCGTGCTCCGCCCCCTCTCCGAGGCTGACGTAAGAGCTGCAGCCGCTGTCGGAGCGGCTGCTCGCCATTAGGCGCCCAGACCGAGGCCCGCCGCCGCTGCCGACGCCGCCGAGGCTGCCGGCTTGAGCCAAAATGGTTACGGAGGGCCGTCCTGGAGGCCTCTTGGGCCATCTTGAGGTCACGTCGGTCACTCTTGGAGCGCTCTTGTGCTGTCTTGGGGGTCTCTGGGACGTGTCCGATGATCCCCCTGATCGCCCTAGTTGTGCTGGGAAGGCTTGGCAAAACGCCCTGCGAGGCCCCGGGGGGGGCGCTTCGATGCCCGTCCGGAGGGTCCCAAAGCCCCAGATCCCGGGAGTCTGGTTTTGGTGAGGGGGGGGTAAGAGGTTTTCCCCCAGCCTGGGCATGTAAAAATATAGGAAGAGGTGTGTATATATATATATATATACACATACAAACACATCCACATCCACCGCCTGGGGAGCTGACGCTTTCGGACCCCAAGCCAGCAGTGGATGGTGGATATGGATGTTTGTCTGCCCCACCAGGGCGACGGAAAAGAAGGGGTGGTCTTACGCGAGATGGCAGAACGACCTTGAGCGGTGACGTACGCCGGCCGCCAGCGCGGCACGCCACTTTGGAGACGAGGGCGCTTACGCGCGACCTTACGCGCGAATGTCGGCGCAGTCGAAGCCAGTTTTTCTTGCGTCGCCATATGAGGGGCGCGAATACATCCATATCCACCGCCTGCCGAGGTTCCCGAAGATCGGCCCCCATAGTCAATGCCCGCCTCGGACAACAGCACACAATGAATGAACGGTTGCACCTCTCGCCGCCCCGTCTGCGCCAGAACCACTACAGTGAAAATCAGCAGTAAGGATGCAGTGTAAGGATGCATGACCCGTGGAAGTCACATTCACCACTTTAGGGCTCCCTGAACCCTTACGTGGGCTCAAGATGGGCCGAGGAGGCAGGGAAACAGGGGTAGTCTTGATCAAGCAGCGCATCCTTACTACGACCCCCCCCCCCTCCTGCACCATCACCACTCCCCCCTGCACCATCCCCCCCTCCTCCTGGACCCTCCCCCCTCGTCGTCCTCCTCCCACTCCTCGTCCTCGCCCCTCACCCCATACTCGTCCTCCCCCCTTCCTCTCGGGTCGGGCGAAAGGGGGGGAGAGCCAAAGGGGGGGGGGAGAATCAGCTCACGTAACTGATTTTCCCGGCGCCTCCCGGCGCCGAGAGGCGGCTATGTATCGAGCAATGGGCCCCTCGGCGGGCCGAAACCAGCTGCGTGCGGCAGATTTCGCAACCCAGTCCCCCCCTTTCGTCCGGCCCGCTCCTCGCCCTCGCCCCTCCCTCCTCCTCGCCCTCCCCTCCTCGGCCCTCCCTCCCTCCCTCCTCGCACTCCCCCCCCCTCCTCCTCCTCGCCCCGCCCTCCTCGGCCCTCCCTCCCTCCTCCTGGGCCGGTCCGCGGGGACTGCTCTCCTGAGCGCCCCCGGCGCCCGCGGGGCAGTCCAGGGGCAGCGGGTGGATGAGCCCCCTCCTGAAGGCGCCGGGGGGGGGGGGAAGCGGGAGGGTCAGGGCGAAGGGGAGGGGCAGGGCGGGGGGGAGGGGCAGGGCGAGGAGAAGGAGAAAGAGGAGGAAAAGGAGAAGGAGAAGGAGAAGGAGAAGGAGAAGGAGAAGGAGAAGGAGAAGGAGAAGGAGAAGGAGAAGGAGGAGAAGAAGGAGGAGGAGGAAGGAGAGAGGGTAGGGGAGGGGAGGAGAGGGGAAGAATGGAGCGAGAGGAAGGAAGGAAGGAAAGAAGGACGTTATCCTCCACCCTGTGAAATGAGGCGGAAAAGCCCAAGCATCGGCGCAACAGCGCGTCCGCAGGGAGCTTGGGTTGGACCTGACCATGAAGGCGGGAGGGGGAGGAAAGGAGGGAGGAAGGAGGCAGGTGGAGGGGGAGAGGAGGATTAAGGAGGAACAGGATAGATTATTGGAACACGTTTGAGCCCTGTGGTCCTCTGGGCACCTTCAGAGGAGGCCAAGGAGGAGTAGGAGGAGGAAGAAGAGGAGAAGGCGCGGAGGAGGAGGAGGAGGAGGAGGAGGAGGCGAGCTCCCCTTCTTGATAGGCTTCTGAAGGGCTCCTGAAGGAATTCCAAGGTTTCGAGACAGTGGAATTCGGAGAAACCCAGCGGAAGGGGAGGAAGAAAGAGAGGAGGAGGAGGAGGAGCAGAAGCAGCAGCAGAAGCCCCCCAGCAGGAGGAGGAGGAGGAGGAGGAGGAGGAGGAGGAGGAGGAGGAGGAGGAGGAGGAGGAGGAGGAGGGAGGAGGAGGAGGAGGAGGAGGAGGAGGAGGAGGAGGAGGAGGAGGAGGAGGAGGAGGAGGAGGAGGAGGAGGAGGAGGAGGAGGGAGGAGGAGGAGCAGGGGAAGGAAGTAGGAGGAGGAAGCAGCAGGAGGAGGAGCAGCAGCAGCAGCAGCTAGAAGCGCTGACCCCCAGGAGCGTTGACCACCACGGCCGGGGGGACAACAAGGCACCGAACGGACCTCTCATGGGGAGCGTCCCGACCAGGCCTCCGAGGCGAATCCAGCCGTGGTGACGAGGGAAGGGTAGCGGTATCCAAGTATCGTTCACCCGATCCCCATCCCCAGCGGCGTGGCCTAGGCCCCACTGGCCGATTTACCTCCCCTAGATGGGGATATAGGCCGTCCCCTTCGGGTTACGAGGGTTGTATCCCAAACTGGGCGGGTAACCTGGTGGGGGTCTCGAAGGGGATGGGGATGGGGATGGGGATTGGATGAACGATACTGGGTATCGGCATCTTCCCAGAGATCCGACGACGCGAGAAAAATGCAGCATCGTAACAAAGAACGGCCAGAGCCCCAGACCCCACCCTCCCATCCCTCTGCTGCACCTCTCGAGCCGGACCGATCCGCGAGGGCACCGGGAACCGAAAAGTCTGCGTCGTGGCGAATACGGCGTTGGCTTCTGACACCGCGGGGATCGTTCAACATTGAAGGATTGGCCGTTCCCGAAACGTCAGATCGGTCGACATCGACCGATTCTGGGCCGCAAGCAGCGTTCAACGTTGAACGGCGGCGGCGAGGTCGCCGCCTGTCGGCACGAGCCTGCCGTACGCCCCGATCTCAGGGTTGTCCTTCCAGGGAGACGTAAGCCTCGGGTTCGGGGGACTCGGGTTTGGCCCGACGGGCCATCGTGAAATTTGACGCGGGCTCCCGCTGCAGACATCCCACGAAAACTGGACCAGATAAAATCTAGAACGGGCTCGTCAAAAATGCAGTCAAACCCGACAGAGGAAGGAGGAGGAGGAGGAGGAGAGGAGGAGGAGGAGGAGGAGGAGGAGGAGGAGGGATGGAGGGAGGAAGAAGAGGAGGAGGAGGAGGAAGATGATAAGGGAGGAAGAGGAGGAGGAGGAGGAGGAGGAGGGAGGAAGAAGAAGACGAGAAGGAGGAGGAGGAGAGGAGGAGAAGGGAGGAGGAGGAGGAGGAGGAGAGGAGGAGGAGGAGGAGGAGGAGGAGGAGGAGGGAGGAGGAGGAGGTGCGCCCCGGCAGCGGCGGCAGCGCACGGCGCGCCGAGAGGGGGGGTGGCCGTGCACCCCCCGCGCGGCGGCCGAGGCGGCGGTCGGGGGGTGGCGCCTGCCACCGTCCTTGAACGCCTCGCTGACGGGCAGCCTCGCGGAGCGCGGCGGCGCAGCCTCCCCCGTGCTCCTCCTGTCCTCCCTGCTCTCTCCTCCTCCTCCTCCTCCTCCTCCTCCTCCTCCTCGTCGTCGCCGTCGTCGCCGTCGTCGTCGTCGTCGTCGTCGTCGTCGTCGTCGTCGTCGTCGTCGTCGTCGTCGTCGCGTCGTCGTCGTCGTCGTCGTCGTCGTCGCCGTTCGTCGTGTCGTCGTCGTCGTCGTCGTCGTCGTTCGTCGTCGTCGTCGTCGTCGCGCCGTCGTCGTCGTCGTCGTCGTCGCCGTCGCCGCCGTCGTCGTCGTCGTCGTCGGTCGTCGTCGCGTCGCGCCGCCGCCGCGCCGCCCGCCGCCGCCGCCGCCGCCGCCGCGCCGCCGCCTCGTCGTCGTCGTCGTCGTCGTCGTCGTCGTCGTCGTCGTCTCATCATCATCATCATCATCATCATCATCATCATCATCATCATCATCATCATCTCATCATCATCATCATCATCATCATCATCATCATCACATCATCATCATCATCACCACCACATCATCATCATCATCATCATCATCATCACAATCATCAGCATCAGCATCAACATCATCTCATCATCATCAGCATCAGCATCAGCATCAGCATCATCATCAGCATCAGCATCAGCATCATCATCATCATCATCATCATCATCATCATCATCGTCAGTATCATTATCATTATCATCATCAGCAGCATCATCATCATCATCATCATCAGCATCAGCATCACCATAATCATCATCATCATCGTCATCATCATCATCATCATCGTCATCATCATCATCATCGTCATCATCATCATCATCATCATCATCATCATCATCATCATCATCATCATCATCATCCTCATCCTCATCCTCATCCTCACCCTCATCCTCATCCTCATCCTCATCCTCCTCATCCTCATGCTCATCCTCATCCTCCATCGCCCGCCCTTCGACTCGACCTCCTTCTCCTTCCTCTCCCCCGCCCCTCCCCGTTCCTCCGACCAATCTCATCTCCAGCACTTCTGGGACGGCCACGGGGCCCGCCTGATATGGTGAGGGGCCCCCAGGAGGCCGGAGAGTGCCCAGCGTCCGCCCGTCGTGGCTCTTCCACGGCGAGGGGAGGCGTGCTCTGCACCGACGTGCTGGCAGAGCGTGCCCGTCGTGATGATTTAACGACGGGCACGTTCCAAGCCGCCAAAAGGGGGTGTGGGGTGCCATGCCTGGGAAGCATGCCTGGGGAGCTCGCCTGGGGGCAAAACGTGGAAAACACGCCTGGGGAGCTTTGCAGGCTCCAGAGAGGACCTTCGCGGGAACCCCCACGGAGCTTCGAAAGAGCTGCGGAGAAGGCTTCCGGCGCGCGTATTGGGAACGATGAGGGAAACGCTCTCGGGACACGCTGAAGGGTCAAGCAGCCTGCTGCGGAAATGCCTGTTTGGGAGCCTTGGAGCAAGCCCGAATGAGGAGAACAGGGGGGAAGAGGGGCTGCAGAGCGGCCCCCCCCCCTTCCCTGGGGGGGCCGAGAAAAGCTACGGGCACAGCGCCGTCGCCAAAGGGGCATCGGGTCATCCAGTCCTGGATCCTGGATCCTGGAGCCTCGATCCTCGCTCGATCAACAGCGGATGTGTCGACCCCAAACCCAGGGTTTGGGAGGTCTTCGAATGGACCAAGCATTCGGAACCCAACCCTGGGATGCACGATGGGGGGGGCGCCCATCCTTGATATGGGGTGCGCCCGAATAGCCCCCTTGTGGTGTCTCCCCCTGAGCGGCCAAACTTTTCGGGCGGAACCCGGGGATTGGGGGAGAAAATGCTTAACCAACAAAGGACCCCTAACCCTTTGGGAGGGGACCTAAGTCAGGAGGACCAGAAACATTAAGGATAGGGGCTCTGCTCTGCAGGTGTACCAGACCAAAAACCGCCCGGAAGTGTGATCCCTGACGCGAAGACGGGGACCCAAATGAGGCCACGCCTCACTTCCCCCGAGGCTCGTGGCAGGCAGAAGGAGGAGGAGGAGGGGGAGGAGGAGGAGAAGGAGGAGGAGGAGGAGGAGGAACAGGAACAGGAACAGGAGGAGGAGGAGGAGGTGGACCTCGCCTGCGTCGGGGGGGGCCGCCTGGCGGAGCCCAGCAGCACGCAGCTGCTCCCCGGGGCCCCCTCGCCGCGCTCCACGGCGTCGAAGACCTCCGACCGCCGTCGCTGCCGTCGTCGTCGCCGTGGGCGGCGTCGTCGTCGTCGTCGTCGTCACCGCCGCCGCCGCCGTCGTCGGCGTCTTCGTCGTGATCGTCGTCGCCATCGGGGAGCAGAGGTGAGGGGAGAAGCGGCAGTTGCAGGGAGGGGAGCACTTAGAAGCTGCATCGTCTCCACCATCTTCTTCATCCTCCTCCTCCTCCTCCTCCTCCTCC
Organism: Prorocentrum cordatum; assembly: GCA_963575745.1. Taxonomy (NCBI): domain Eukaryota; class Dinophyceae; order Prorocentrales; family Prorocentraceae; genus Prorocentrum; species Prorocentrum cordatum. The sequence goes on along the minus strand of CAUYUJ010004080.1, from coordinate 451,220 downwards.
TCCTCCTCCTCCTGCACTGCCTTTTCCGCCTCACCCTCACCCTCCCCCTCGTCCTTCTCCTCCTCCTCCTCCTCCTCCTCCTCCTCCTCCTCCTCCTCCTCCTCCTCCTCCTCCTCCTCCTCCTCCTCCTCTCCCCCTCCTCCTCCTCATCCTCCTCCTCCTCCTCCTTCTCCTCCTGCCTCCTGCCTGATCCTCCTCCTCCTCTTCCTCCTCCTCCTCCTCCTCCTCATCCTCCTTCTCCGCCTCCTCCTCCTCCTACTCCTCCTCCTCCTCCACCACCTCCTCCTCCTCCTCCTCCTCCTCCTCCTCCCTCTTCCTCCTCCCTCCTCCTCCTCCTCCTCCTCCTCCTCCTCTCCTCCTCCTCCCTCCTCCTCCTCCTCTCATCATCATCATCATCATCATCATCATCATCATCATCATCATCTCATCATCATCATCATCATCATCTCATCATCCTCATCCTCATCATCATCATCATCATCATCATCATCATCATCATCATCATCATCATCATCATCATTACCACCATCATCATCATCATCATCATCATCATCATCATCATCATCAGCATCAGCATCAGCATCAGCATCATCATCATCATCATCATCAGCAGCAGCATGATCATCATCATCATCATCAGCAGCAGCATCAGCATCAGCATCGGCATCATCATCATCATTATCAGCATCAGCATCATCATCATCATCAGCAGCAGCATGAGCAGCATCATCATCCTCATCATCATCATCATCATCATCATCATCAGCATCAGCATCATCATTATCAGCATCAGTATTACCATCATCATCATCATCATCATCATCATCAGCATCAGCATCAGCATCATCATTATCAACATCATCAGCATCATCAGCATCATCATCATTATCATCATCCGCAGCATCATCATCATCATGATGATAATCATCCTCATCCTCATCCTCATCATCGTCATCAGCAGCATCATCGTCATCATTATCAACAGCAGCATCATCGTCATCATCATCAGCAGCAGCATCAGCAGCATCATCATCAACGGCATCATCAACATCACCAGCAACAGCATCACCACAACAATCATTATCATCAGCAGCAGCATCATCGTCATCATCAGCGTCATCATCATCGTCATCGTCAGCATCAGCATCATCAGCAGCATCACCATCATCAGCATCATTTTCATCAGCAGCAGCATCAGCATCATCAGCATCAGCATCATCATCATCATCCGCATCATCATCATCAGCATCATCATCAGCAGCATGATCAGCATCATCATAATCTTCATCATCATCTTCATCATCAGCAGCATCATCATTATCCTCGTCATCATCGTCGTCATCAGCATCATCAGCATCATCATCATCATCAGCAGCAGCATCACCATCATCATCAGCATCAGCATCATCAGTGTCAGCATGATCATCAGCATCAGCATCAGCAGCAGCAGCATAATCAGCATCATCATCATCAGAATCCGCAGCATCTTAATCAGCATCGGCATCATCAGCATAATCAGCATCAACATCATCATCAGCATCATCATCGTCATCATCATCAACATCATCGTCATCGTCATCAGCGTCAGCAGCAGCACCAGCATTAGCAGCATCATCACCATCATCGTCAGCGTCATCATCCGCATCATCATCAGCATCAGCATTAGCAGCATCAGCATCATCAACAGCAGTAGCATCATCGTCAGCATCAGCATCATCATCAGCATCAGCATCACCAGCATATGCATCGTCACCAGCAGCAGCAGCATCATCAGCATCAGCATCGTCATCATCGGCATCATCATCAGCATCGTCATCATCATCATCAGCAGCATCATCACCACCACCTTTAGCATCATCACCATCATCATCATCACCAGCATCATCAGCATCAGCATTAGCATCAGCATCAGCATCATCATCGACAGCAGCATCATCCTCAACAACTTTATCGTACTCATCACCATCATCACCTTCAGCATCATGATCCTTATCATCATCAGCAGCAGCATCGTCAGCAGCAGCAGCGACCTCCTCCTCATCATCAGCATCATCATCAGCATCAGCAGCATCAGTATCAGCATCAGCAGCAGCAGCATCATCATCATGGTCATCAGTGTCGTCATCATCCGCAGCATTATCCTCATCAGCATCATCAATAACAGCCGCACCATCATCAGCGTCGACGTCATCAGCATCATCAACCTCATAATGATCGCCATCAGCACCATCCTCATCATCATCATCATCAGCAGCAGCATCGTCGTCGTAAACATCACCATCATTGGCATCAGCATCGTCATCAGCACCATCATCATCAGCAGCATCATCCTCATGACCATCGCCATCACCATGCGAAAAACCATCACGAGCAACATCAGCAGCAACATCATCATCAGCAGCATCATCAACATGATCAGCATCGGCATCATCATGATGACCGTCGCCATCACCAGTACCAAAGCCGTCAGCAGCATTATCGTCAGCAGCAACAGCAGCAGCGGTAGCATATCCATAATCGACATCACCATCATCATCATCATCATAATCATCATCATCACCGTCGCCGGCGCCGCTATCCTCATCAGCAGCAGCAGCATCGCCACATCATCTTCATCAGCATCATCGTAATCATCAGCAGCAGCAGCAGCATCGTCATGAACAGCATCAGCATCATCCGCATCATCATCATCATCATCATCATCATCATCATCATCATCATCATCATCATCATCAGCAGCATCATACTAAGCATCACCATCAGCATCAGCAGCATCACCATCATCACCATCATCATAACCATCATCATCATCATCAGCATCATCATCAGCATGAGCAACAGCATCGACATCAGCATCAGCATCATCACCAGCAACCTCAGCATCAACGTCCTTATCAGCATCATTTACATCATCCTCTCCGTCCTACGGCTCCTCCTGAAAACTACCCCAGGGCAAGGGAGCCACTGGACCCAGGACCTCGAAATCACAGGGAGCGCGTAAACATGTTGTACAGCGAACGTCCTCGATCGCCCTCCACATCCTCCTCCTCCACCTCCGCCTCTCCCTTCTCATCCTACTCGCTCACCTCCTTCCCCTCCTCATGCTCATCCTCATCATCATCATCGAAATCATCAGCAACAGCATCATCATCAGCATCATCATCATCGCCATCATCACCATCAGAATCAGCATCAGCATCAGCCTCATCATCAGCATCAGCATCGTCATCACCATCAGCATCATCATCTTGACTACATCAGCATTGTCAGCATCTCCATAATCATCGTCATCCGCATCATCGTCATGCCTTTCTTCACTATCATATGATTCGTCATCATCATCACCACCATCATCAGCAGTATCAGCAGCAGCATGGGCATCGACATCAGCAGCATCATCAGCAGCATCATCGTCAGCATCATCAGCAACAGCATCGTCATCAACAACTTCGTCACCATGATCACCATGGCCATCATCATCGTCAGCAGCAGCACCACCATCATCAGCATCAATATCAGCACCATCATCAACATCATCATCATCATCTGCATCGTCAGCTTCACCACCAGTTTCGTCTGCATCGTCATCTGCACCATCATTAATTCGTATCTCCCCTTCCTCCTTCCGCCGTCCTCCTTCTTCCCTTCTCCCTCCTCCATCCTCCCTCCTCCCTCCTCCACCCTCCGTCCTCCATCCTCCTCCCTCCTCGTCCCTCCTCCCCCATCCTCCTCCATCTTCCCCGACCTCCTCCCTTTTCCATCCTCCTCCATCCTCCCCCTCCTCCATCCTCCTATATCCTCCATCCTCCCCCCCCCCCTCCATCCTCCTCCATCATCCCCCATCCCCCCTCCCCAATCCTCCTCCATCCTTCTTCTTCCTCCACCTCCCCGTTTCTTATCATCTCCCCTCCTCGGGCCCACGCTCCCGCCACCGCACGGGCGCGGCGGCCTCCACCAGCACCTCCCCGCGGGTGTCCCTCTCCTTAACGGGGAAGACCCACGCGTCGCCCCACTCGGGGTTCTCGCCTGCGATGCTTGGGGGAAGGGGGGCGAAGAGGAGGAGGAGGAGGAGGAGGAGGAGGAGGAGGAGGAGGAGGAGGAAGGGGGGAGGACGGAAGAGGAAAAAGAGAAGATGGGGGGAGGAGGAAGCCAGGAAGAGAAGGAGGAGGAGGAGGAGGAGGATCGCCCACCATTGAGGGAGAGAGAAAGAGAGAGAAAGAGAGAGAGAGAGAGAGAGAGAGAGCCCAACGGTCCAGCGAAAAAACCTTCAGTGGGCCCATCGGAGAGGACCTTTTTTGCCACCCTGGCTGGAAGGCCGAAGACCAGCCAGGGGCCAAGACAGGGCCCCCCTGAGGAAAAAAACACGCCGCCGCCTGCCCTGTGAGCAGGTCATGGGGTCACCCCTGTCCGCCTGCTCTGAGTCCTGCGGGCTCCCTCGATTGAAAGCCAAGGGAAGCCCAAAATGCGCAGCCCATCCCTCGTCGCATCTCTGCCGCTGGCTAAAAACGGGGATGGGCCGCTTAACCCCGCAGGGTTGCCCGCAACCGAGGCCTCTGCCCTGGTCGTTGAAAAAATACTGTCCACCTCGACTGCACTACCGAAAAAACGCACGGCAGAAGCTGGCTAGTCGCACTCCTCCTACCACATGGCCTCTCCGAAAATCGCCTCCGTCTCGCGCAGCTCCTCCGTGGCCGCGCGCAGGCGCGACCTAGCATCGTTCACTGTGTTGGGACTCCCTGCTCGCAGAGCGTTGCACAGCTCTTGCGCTCGAACGCCTCGCTGCCTGGCCATCTCGTCGAGACGCTGTGAGAGGGCGTCCCCGAGGGCACACGCCGCCTCCCGGGCCCGCGGGCGAACGAAGCCGTCGCCCTGCAGGAGGCACGCGCCGTCACCCTGCGATGCGCCCTCCGCCCTCTGCCTGCGCCTCCTGGCCTGGCTCGTGGCCTGGCCTCGCCTGGCTCGTGGCCTGCGCCTCCTGGCCTGGCGTGGCCTGGCTGGTCGTCACGAAGGGCTGGGCGTCGAGAACGGCGTCGGACTCGGCGTCGTGAGCGGCGAGCGGGCCGCCCTCCAAGAAGTCCTCCTGCTCGAGCGCCATCGCGTCGGCGTCGGCGTCGCCGTCGAAGCAGGCCCGCGAAAGCAAAACGTCGCTCGCCTCCTGCTGCTCCTCCTCCTCCGCCGAATCCCTGTTGGAGGAGTTGTCAAAAGATACGACGCCTGAAAGATTCACCTCCAGACCCTGCTCGCCGCCCTCGGCGTCGGACTCCGCGCCGAAGGAGAACATGCCGTGGGGCTTGGCGTCGCGGTCGCCCCCTGCAGGAAGGGCCTGGGCGTCGGCCTGGGCGTCGGCATCGGCTGCCGTCTCCACGACGGCCTGCACGATGGCCTGCACGAGATCCTCATTCCCCAACTCGAGCACTTCCAGCGGGACATCGGTCTCCACGGCGTTCGCTTCGCTGTGCCCCACCTCATCAACGCAGTTGGGCATCTGTTTCGCGAAGTGCATCTCCTGCAAGTCGGCGTCGGGCACCTCTACGTGGTCCTCGGGGACGGCCACAGGAGCGGCCGCGCGGCCAAAACTGGGGGCCAGACGTCAGCTCACCTTGCGGTGGGGCCAGCGCCGTCCTCGTTCGCTCGGCCAGGCTGCACCCGACCCCCGCAGGCACACTGCTCCCGCGCCGCCGCCCTGCCACCTCCCAGTCTGTCGACACGCCGTCCGCTGCCGAACGCTGGGCTGGCAAGCGACGGTGCGCGGCGCCTGAACTCGGCGTTCGCTCCTGCCGCAAGGTGCGGCCAAGCCGCCCCCACCGCCCGAGGGAGCGCCGTGGCCCCCGGCTGCACGCGGTGAGCTGCCGGACCTGCCGCTGCCACCGGTTGAGCCGTGGCATCGACGCCGACGCGATGGCGGCCACACGCACGGCTGCGCAGCGCAGGCCAGCATTGCGGCGCGCCTGCAGCACTGGCTCCGCAGCCCGCGCAGCGCCGCCAGGCGGGCGCGCCAGGACGCTCTCCAGGATCGGCGCCGCCAGGGCCAGCCTGGGCACCAGCTCGCCTGCCAGCGCCTCACGCGGCTCCGCCATGGCGCCCTGCACCGCGGCAAGCTGCACGGCCTGGGCCGCGACGGCCTCGTGCCTCGCACGCTCCGCGGCGAGCCGCGCCTCCAGGGACTTGACGATGCCCTCCAGCTTCTCCACTCGGGTGCAGGCGGCAACCAGCCGCCCGTCCGCCGCCCGCCGCGCAGCAGCCCGCCGCGCGCGTCGCCCTGCCCAGAGGGAGCAACCGGCCGCTGTCGAAGGCTATTCCGCCGCCTCACGGGCAGCCATGCAGCCAGCCGCCGCCATCAGCGCCCAGGGCGCCCACCTCTGCGCGCGCGCAGCCCGCGCGCCCAGGGGTGCAGCTCTGAGCCAAAGTGGCTGCGGAAGGAGGAGGAGGAGGAGGAGGAGGAGGAGGAGGAGGAAGCCAGGAGGAGGGCAGGCAGGAGGAGCAGGAGTGCAAGGAGGAAGAGGGGGAGGAGGAGGAGGAGGAGGAGGAGGAGGAAGAAGCCAGGAGGAGGCCAGGAGGACAAGGAGGAGGGAGAGGAGGAGGAGGAGGAGGAGGAGGAGGAGGAGGAGGAGGAGGAGGATAAGAAGGCGGAGGAGGAGGAGGAGGCGGAGGAGGAGAAGGCGGAGGAAGAAGAGAAGGAGGAGGAGAAGGAAGAGGAGGAGGAAGAAGAGGAGGAGGGGCAGGAGGAGAAGGACGGAGGCTGGTGCACGGAGGAGAACCACCAGGGAGAGGTACAGACTTAAGCTGCCGGAGGGGGGCGGCCCCCGCTCGTAATCTGGGAACGAGGGGGGGCGAGGGGGAGGGGGGGGGCACCTCACCTGGGACCGCCAGTGCACTCTCGGGGCCAACCTCGGCCAACTTCGGCACCCTTGGCAGTCTCGCGTGCCGTCTTCGGGGCACTGGGGCCTGGTCCAAGACGCCGACATCGGCTGAATCCGAGGGCCGTCTTAGGGTGATTTGACCGTTCGCACCGCATCGGCCGCAATAGCGTCCGAGACGGCCCAAGAACACCCACGACCGGCACAAGCTGTCCCAGGAGGTCCCCAAGAGCGGCGCAAAGAAGCGCGCCACCGTCGCACTGCTGAATCACACACATCCAACATGGCCCCAAGACCGAGGCCCCCAATAAGCTCCGGGATGCACCCAAGAAGGCCGCGAAGGCCCTCAGGAGCACCACAAGAAGCCCCCCTAAGAGCCTCAAAAATGTCCCCAGGGCTTCTGGACACGACCCAGGCGCAGTGGTGGGACGCAGATCTTTAGTGTTTCGCCTCGCATCAAAACCGCTCCTTGCCTCCGCCTCTCGCATCCGAACTGGCCACTTCTCAGGGTCGCTGGAGCTGGGCGTGAGGCCTCTGAGTCGCATGCTTCAGGCTGGGGCGTTGGTATCTCGTGTCATCCTGGATGGTCAAGAAGAGGCGAGCTCCGAAGGAACGCGTGGGGGGTCCGAGCAGAATAGTAGGGGCTACTCGGGGCTTCCATGCCGTAAGAGCAAACATAAAATCCAGAAGTATTTGTTGCAGACGGTCTGGGAGGCTTCCCAAGGACTCGGTAAGTTCCCGGGAGGCTTTCGGGAGCCCCAGTAGCCACCGGGGGGTACCTGGAGCGTCTCCCCGATGGGCCCCGAGGACAACGACGTTGACGCAGCCTGGACTTCCAGAACACTTGCCAAGCGAGAAAAAAGAATGCGAAGAGTTTGGGGACCCTGGAGGCACCAGTCGCCCGAGACGTCCCCAGAGAACGACCCAAACCGGAAAACAGCGCGGCCACCCCGAATCCCCGATGACTCACCACACAGTGTGGTCACGGAACCTTTTTAACACCCCCGACAGTTATGTATCCCGGCGACGGGTCCGTAGGAGATGGTCACGGTGGACTCGGTGCGGCCCGCGACGGTACCTGCGCGGGCGCCACCACTCGCCAGCCGGGGTTGCGGAGCCGAGCGGGCGAAGGCAGGGCGAGGGGAGGGGGGGGCCCTCCTCCGTCGGCTCCTTCAACTCGCTGAGCTCCTTCGAGGCTGCTTCTTAGGAGAAGGCACTGGCCCTACATCTGCAGATCAGGCCCGCGCCTTCGAAGAGGCAAGGGTGCTTCTAAGAAGCCTTCCCCCTCCCCCGATCCCCCCCTGCGCGTGGGCTGGAAGTGCCCCTGGCCCAAGGTGCCCCCAGGACTCCCAGGGAGGACCCCGCGGCCTCCAGAGCACACCCGCACGAGGCCCAGAGGCTCACCGGGGGCTCCCAAAATGGGGCGACAAGCGGGCGGCACCCCGGGCCAGGGGCGCCCTTGGCAGCCCGCGAAAGAAGCGGAGCCCAGATCGAGGTTCGGAGGTCGAGGTTCGAGGAGGTGTTGCTCGCCATTTTCATCGTCTCCGGTCGGAAGGTCGAGGTTCGAGGTTCGAGGTTCGGGGAGGTTTGTTCGCGGTTGGAAGGTTGTTCGAGGTTGGTCGAGGGTCCAGGGTCGAGGTCGAGGGTCGAGGGTCGAGGTCGAGGGTCGAGGGTCGAGGGTCCTGGTCTCTCCCCTCTCCTTGGGGGCGCCGTCCCCTCCGCCACGCCACCCCCCCCTCCTGCCCTCCGGCCACGAGCGCCACCCCTGGCCCAGGCCGCGCGGCCGGGTACATCTGCAGAACGGCAGGGAGGCCGGCGTCGGTGCCATCACCCCAAGGGCATTCGGAGCCATCCTGGCGGCGTCGCGGCGGAGGCGGCGGCGGTGGCGGCGGCGGCAGCGGCAGCGCGGGGGCGGCGGTGGCGGCGGCGGCAGCGGCAGCGCGGCGGCGGCGGCGGCGGCGGCGGCGACGTCGACGACGACGACGACGACGACGACGACGACGACGAGGACGACGACGACGACGACGAGGACGACGACGGCGGCGGCGGCGGCGGCGGCGGCGGCGAAGGCGACCGACGTCGCCCTGACACTCCCGGAGGTCCCTGCGCGCCCCGGCCCTCGGGCCCTCGAGTCTCGAGAGGCCCTCCGCTGCGGCGCTCGGCCTTCGCGCCCGCACGCCCCCCGCGCATCCCAGAGAGAGAGAGAGAGAGAACAAAAAAAAACGGGGAAGGCGAGAAGGGGGGAATCGCAGAAGGGGGGATCACAATCGGACCTGGGCCACAAGAGCACCCCTCAAGAACGCAAAAGAACCTCCGCCAGCCAAAACACACAGAACATCCGAGGGTACCCTCCGCCAGGATGCACAAGAACATGCAACAAGCACGAAGAACATCAGGGTTCCCTGCCCGAACCGACCTCGATCTCATCTGTGGCGAATCAGCTCACGAATAGGCGAGATCCCCGGCGCCCCCGGCGCCGGAGGCGTCCATGCATCTCGAGGAGCGCCCGGCGGCGATGCCGAGACCAGCTGCTCGCAGCAAATTTGGTGGCACTTCCATTCCCACTCCCCGTTCACCCGACCCAGAAAAGAAGGAAAGAAGGAGGAGGAGGAGGAGGAGGAGGAGGAGGGAGGAGGAGGAGGAGGAGGAGGGAGGAGGAGGAGAGAGGAGTAGTGGGAAGGTTGAGGGGAGGGGGAAGAGGAGGGAGGGAGGGAGGAGGAGGGAGGGAGGGAGTGGAGTCGAGTGCAGTGGCGAGGAGGGGAGGGAGGGAAGGGAGGAAGAAGGGAGGGAGTGAGGGAGGAGAAGGAGGACAATAGTAGGAGTAGGAGGGAGGGAGGAGGACGAGGGAGGAAGAGAGGAAGGAGGGAAGAGGAGGAGGGAAGAGCAGGAAGGAGGAGGAGGAGGAGGAGGAGAGGAGGAGGCGGAGGCGGAGGAGTTGTTACTCAACGGGGACTCCCCTCATGGGTGGGTAAGTAAGTAAGGCGGAGGAGCAGGAGGAGGAGGAGGAGGAGGAGGAGGAGGAGGAGGAGGAGGAGGGAGGGAGGGAGGGAGGGAGGGAGGGAGGGAGGAAAGGAAAAGAGCGAGAGGACGAGAGAGAAAGAGGAGGGAGGAAGAGGAGGGAGGGAGGAGGAGGGAGGGAGGAGGCGAGGCCGCGGCCGCTCCTCGAAAGGCCCTCGGCGCGCAGGGCGTGCACGCGGACGCAGAAGCTGACCTGCGGGGCGCGGCGCGGCGCGGCCGCGAAACGGCGCGGGGCCGAGAGCACGGTGCCCCTCCGCCGGAGAGCCCACGGCCCCTCCGCCGTAGAGCGAAGGCTTTGAGGAGGCAACTGCCGATTGGGCGCGAATGAATGGGGGGCGACAAATTCGGGGGTGGACAGACCCCCCTGTAGTAAAACGTGGTTCAGTGAAAACGACCTGGGGCCCAAACCTGGTGGGCGCAAGCCTGGAAAATAACGGCCACGGCGCCCTCTCGAGAACCGAAAACGGACAATTCACTCATCGACGTGTCACTGTTGGGGGTTCTGCCCACCCCCGACAAATGGGGGCGAGACCCGAACGCAAAAGCCCCTTTAGTGGCCCCAAGGGGCCCCTTTTCTGCGGCCCCCGCTGCCCCCCCCCCATCATCGCCCCCACCCCATCACGCGTCCCCCGAGTTTCTGACCAGCGATCGCTCGCGCCGGAGGTCACTCGGGTACTAGGCAGAATTAAGACTCATTGGGCTGCTACGCCGGATTAGGCCGCGGATCAGGCGGGATTGAGCCTGACTCAGCGGGACTGAGCCGGATTAGGCGGGACTGACCGGATCAAGCCGGACTCCGGACCAGGGCAGCGCCAGAGTCTGGCCTCCCAGGGGCTGCACCCGAAGAGGTCCGAGGTGTCCAGGCGTCCTCGGTGACCCTCCGCGATCCTCCGGCCTCGGGGTGCCTCTCAGCAGCTGCGCCGAGCGCGGACGGGGCCTGCCCGCAGGTCGTCCGCGAGCGGCCGCTGGGGGGAGCCGGGCTGCGGCAGCACGGGCCGGGAGGCGGGGCAGCACGGGAGCCCCTCCGCCGAGGGCGTCAGGCTCGAGGCCTCCGGGCGTTGCCGCTGGTTCTCGGAGGTATTCCAGCCTCCGGGATCAGGGCGAGAATCAAGGGCTCCCAACTTCGCGCTTCGCGCTGCGCGAAGCGCGAAGCGCGAAGCGCGAACAACTTCGCGCTCTCGCGCCGCCTCCCGGGGGAGAGGAGAGGAGGAGGATGAGAAATCGGAGCCGAACCGCGAAGCGAGAAGCGCGAATAACTTCGCGGCCTCGATGGCGCCCTTGAGAGTGGTGCCATTCGTGAAAGGCTTAACGACTTCTGCCGTCCTTCGACTCGCGCCAGAGCGGCCGCAATCTGCTCCAACCGTCCCTGAAGGTCTCTGGATTTGCCTGGATCTACCCGGATTCACTTGGATTTACCTGGATTGATCTGCATTTACCTGGATTTACCCGCATTTATCTGGATGTATTCCCTACCTAGGCTCTGCATAGAAGGGTTCTTACTCGGTGTGCTTAAAGGGCCGGGCAGTGGAACGCGCCCCGGGCGGTTCCCCCAGTATCCGCCCCGCGGTTCCCCCAGTTACGTCCCCTTAGCTTAGCGTTGCTTATCTCATCTTAGTTTAGCTTATTTCATATTAACTTAGCTTATGTTCATCTTATCGGGTGTATCTTAGCTAGCTTACCTTCATCTTAGCTTCGTTGAGTTTTAGCATAGCAGAGCACAGCATAGCATAGCATAGCGTAGCATAGCATAGCGCAGCATCGCATATCATAGTATAGCCCAGCATAGCATAGCATAGCGCAGCATAGCATAGCGTAGCATAGCGCAGCACAGCACAGCACAGCATAGCACAGCGCAGCATAGCATAGCATAGCATAGCTTTGCATAGCACAGCGCAGCATGACATAGCATAGCTTAGCATAGCATAGCATAGCATAGCGCGGCATAGCATGGCATAGCAGAGCATAGCATAGCAACTAATGCTGCTTTCCTAGGGACTCCAACTTCTAGGTAGGGTCGCACTGGGGTAATCTGGCTCGATCCCCACAAGTCGACTGGCGAAAAGTCGTCAAGCCCTTGGGGAGTCATAGCAAGGTTTGCTCAGGAGACGTGCCAGGATTTTCAGAGCATCTGGCGGCACAGCCGGTGAGGAACATGGTTGGAGATACGGGAGTGGCTGGAAGCCCTGGAGATCTTGGAACGCATCGTCCTCATGACCTCTCGCTCCTCTGATAGGGGGGCCACATGCGAACCCTGCCCCTGCCCCGCACGATCTCTGACGGGGCGGGGGGGGGGTCCCCTCGCTCGGGAGCTCCCGAACGGAGCGAATCCCACCCTCACCCTCAGAAATCGTAAGGGGTTCACCTCGCTCGGGAGCTCCCGAACGGAGCGAATCCCGCCCTCACCCTCAGAAATCGTGGGGGGTCTGAACAACATTTCAGCCGTCCGTGCCTCAGTGCCTGAGGAGGGGGAGGAGGAGGAGGAGGAGGAGGAGGAGGAGGAGGAGGAGGAGGAGGAGGAGGAGCATCAGGTTGCGAGGATCAGGCTTGCTGCTCCCTGCGCCAGTTGCAGTTTCAAGTCTCCAACGTTACAGTCCTGCTTTCCGCGTCCCATTGCAAATTGTTGAAGTCCGCACGAGGGGGGAAAGCCCAACAGAATCCAACTCACCACGCCCGGATCGCGTTGCCTAAATTCCAGGGGGGGGGCCTGGGACACGTAAAAATACATGAGATTCGGGCCCCCGAGGCCATGATCCTTTTTGCAAATTGCGCGATGGTTGCGTCCCCGGGGCCACACACCCTCCTTAAACTATACAAGTTGTGCGTTCCCGAGGCAACCAACTCTCGTAAATTACGCAAGATTCGAGTTCCCGAAGCCATAAACCTTAGCAAACTACGCCATACTTGCACTGCCGAGGCCAAGAGTGTTCCAAGGCGCCCGAAGATGGTTCCAAGACAGCCCAAGAGGGCCCAAAGAGGCCCCAAGAGCGCTCCAAGAGGCCTCCCGAGAGAGCCCCAGGAGGCCAAAATCGTAGATTTAAAAAGTGTTTGAAGGATTTTGGCCTTCTCGCATGTTTCGCTTTCCAACGCTTCAAGACGGCTCAAGACGGCTCAAGAAGCTCCCAAGACCGCCCAAAGGCAGCCCAAGACGCCTCCGAGAGGGCCCCAAGACGGACGAAGAGGGCTCCAAGATGGCCCAAGAAGCGCTCAAGACGGCCCAAGAGGGTCCCAAGACGGCCCCAAGAGGGGCTAAAGCAGGTGACCACGAACCGAACATGCGATACTTGTGCCCCGAGAAGCCCCCAAGAGGCCCCAAGAGGCCGCCAAGAGGTCCCAGGAGGCCCCAAGAGGCGCCCAAGACGCGCCCAAGAGGCCTCCAAGAGGCCCAAAAGATACCCCACGAGGCCCCAAGCGGCTCCCAAGAGGCGCCCAAACCGCCTCCAAGAGGCCCTCTTGGAGCTCCCCACGACACCCCAACACATATACAAGAGGCCTCAGACCCACGACTCGGGCACGGTGGCGGGATGGGCCGAAAGCCACTAGGATCCGCCGCCCCCTGCTTGCAGGGGTGCACGGCGTGCTGGACGTTTCAGGTGTTGGTGTTGGTTCGTTTTCTAAAAGAACTCCCCAATGGGCTTCGGCCCGTCCCGACGGCCACCCGCAATTTTCCCAAAATCCATCTGTCAATGCCCAAAAACGGCCGTTTCGCTCGGGACATCCTCAAAACATCGCGAAGATGGCCCAAGATGGCCTCCAAGTCCGCCCGAGATGGTCCAAGACGGCCTCCAAAACGGCCCAAGAGAGTCCAAGACGGCCCAAGACGGCCCAAGAGGCCCCCCAGAGGCCTCCCAGACGGCCCAAGAGGCCTCCAAGAGGTCCTCCAGGAGAGTCCGAAGAGGCCAAAATCATTGATTTTCCTTTGGTTTTTGAAGGATTTTGGCATTTGCGCCTTTTCGGCTCTCCGACGGCTCAAGACGGCCCAAGAAGCCCCCAAGATCGCCCAAGAGGCCCCCAAGAGAGCCCCATGATGGCCCAAGTGGCCTCCAAGATGGCCCCTAGAGGGCCCCAAGAGGGCCCAAGAGGCCTCCAACACGCCCAAGATGGCCTCCCAGACGCCCAAGATGGCCTCCAAGACGGCCCTGGAGCATTCCAAGCGGGCCCCAAGTCGGCCCATAGAGGCCCCCCAAACGGCTTCCGACGGCTTCAGACGTGCCAGGAACCCACCAAGATGGCCGAAGTTGGCTCGAAGCTGGCCCGAGACGGCCCAAAAAGCCCCAAAGATCGCCCAAAGCTTGCCCAAGAGGCCTCCAAGACGGCCAAGATGACCTTCAAGATGCCCACGTGTTCCCCGAAGGCTTTCCAAACCGATTCGGGGAACACGTGGTCCGATAGCTTGGCAGGTCTGGCCTCAACGTTCGGCCACATAGGCGCTTCCAAAAAGGCAGGGGGCGGCGGTGATTCGCCGTAGGCGTCTTCGATCCGCCGCCCCCTGTGGTCTTGCCACAGGGGTGCACGGCGTGCTGGACGTTTCAGGTTTTGGTTTTGGTTCTTTTTCTAAAAGAACTCCCCAGTGGGCTTCGGCCCGTCCCGCCGGCCACCCGCAAGTTTCCGAAAATCCGTCTGTCAATGCCTTTGTTGCCCCAACTTGGCCCAAGATGGCCTCCAAGACGGCCAAGATGGCCCAAGATGGCCTCCAAGATGCCTCCCAGACGGCCAAGATGGCCTCCAAGACGGGTAAGATGGCTCCAAGATGCCTCCAAGACGGCCCAAGATGCCCTCCAAGACGGCCAAGATGGCCCCAAGATGCCTCCAAGATGGCCCAAGAGGCCTCCAAGACGTTCTCCAGGAGAGCCCGAAGAGGCCAAAATCATTGGTTTTCCTTAGGTTTTTGAAGGTTTTTTGCGTTTTCTTCTTTTCGGCCTTCCGACGGCCCAAGAGGCCCCCAAGATCGCCCAAGAGGCCTCCAAGAAGGCCCTATGACGGCCCAAGGGCCCCCCAAGACGGCCCCAAGAGCGCCCCAAGACGGCCCAAGAGGCCTCCAAGACGCCCAACATGGCCTCCAAGACGGCCCTGAAGCGCCCCAAGAGGGCCCCAAGACGGCCCAGAGAGGCCCCCAAGACGGCTCCAGACGGCGTCAGACGGACCAGGAACGCCCTAAGACGGCCAAAGAGACCCCCAGGAAGCCCCCAAAGGCCCCCAAGAGGCCCAAGGAGGCCCCCAAGATGCCTCCAAGAGGCCTCGAAGAGGCCCCCAAGAAGCCCCCAACAGACCCCAAGGGTGCCCCAAGAGACTCCTAACAACCCTCATCCTCCTACTCTATTTCTTCCTCTTCCTCTTCCTGTTCATAATCATTCTCTCCCATGTGTTCCCCGAAAGCTTTCCAAACCGACTCGGGGAACTCATGGTCCGATAGCTTGGCCAAGCTCTAGTCCAACTTTCGGCCACATCGGCGTTTCCAAAAAGGCAGGGGGCGGCGGTGATTCGCCGTAGGCGTCTTGGATCCGCCGCCCCCTGACGATTCATCGCAGGGGTGCCTGGCGTGCTGGATCCTATCGGCTTTGGTTTTGGTTCTTTTTCCAAAAGAACTCTCCCAATGGGTTTCGGCACGTCCCGCCACCGTGCCGCTCACTCGGGACATCCTCAAAAAATCGCAACGTGCACAAAAAATCCTCCCAACAACGGCCGTTTCGCTCGGGACATCCTCAAAACATCGCGAAGATGGCCCAAGATGGCCTCCAAGTCCGCCCAAGATGGTCCAAGACGGCCACCAAGACGGCCCAAGAGAGTCCAAGACGGCCCAAGACGGCCCAAGAGGCCCCCCAGAGGCCTCCAATACGGCCCAAGCGGCCTGCAAGAGGTCCTCCAGGAGGGCCCGAAGAGGCCAAAATCATTGATGTTCCTTAGGTTTTTGAAGGATTTGGAATTTGCTTCTTCTCTGCCTTCCGACGGCTCAAGACGGCCCAAGTGCCTCCAAAGATCGCCCAAGAGGCCCAAGACATGGCCCCAAGAGGCCCCCAAGACGGCCCAAGAGGTCTCCAAGACGCTCAAGATGGCCTCCAAGACGGTCCAAGAGCCCTCCAAGACGTCCTCCAAGAAGGCCAGAAAGATGCAAATGGCCCCCAGACGGCCAAGATGACCTTCAAGATGCCCACGTGTCCCCCGAAGGCTTTTCAAACCGATTCGGGGAACACATGATCCGATAGCTTGGCAGGTCTGGCCTCAACGTTCGGCCACATAGGCGCTTCCAACAAGGCAGGGGGCGGCGGTGGTTCGCCGTAGGCGTCTTCGATCCGCCGCACCCTGTCGGTTCATCGCAGGGGTGCCTGGCGTGCTGGATTTCTTACGGTTTGGTTTTGGTTCCTTTCCAAAAAAACTCTCCCTGGGGCTTCGGCGCGTCCCGCCGGCTGCCTGCCTCGTCGGCTGTTTCGCTCAAGATGGCCCAAGATGGCCCCCAAGATGCCTCCAAGACGGCCAAGATGACCTCCAAGACGGCTAAGATGGCCTCAAGACGCCTCCAAGACGGTCCAAGATGGCCTCCAAGTCCGCCCAAGATGGTCCAAGATGGCCTCCAAGACGGCCCAAGAGGGTCCAAGATACTTCCAAGTTCACCCAAGAAGCCTCCAAGACGGCCCAAAGACGGCCAAAAGGTCTCGAAGAGGTCCTTCGGGAGGGCCCGAAGAGGCCAAAATCATTGATTGCCCCTCGGTGTTGTAAGGATTTGGGCATTTGCCTCTTCTCGGCATTCCGACGGCTCAAGGCGGCCCAAGAGGCCGCCAAGATCGGCCCAAGATCGCCCACGAGGCCGCCAAGAGGGCCCCATGACCGCCCAAGAGGCCTCCAAGACGGCCCCAAGAGGGCCCCAAGACGGCCCAAGCGACCTACAAGACGCACAAGATGGTTTCCAAGAGGGCCCCGAAGCGCCCCAAGAGGACCCCAAGTCGGTTCAGAGATGCCCCCAAGACGGCTCCCGACGGCGTCAGACGGGCCAGGAACCCACCAAGATGGCCGAAGTTGGCTCGACGCTGGCCCAAAACGGTCCAAGAGGCCTCCAAGAGGGCCTCCAGGAAGGCCAGACAATGCCAAACACACTGATGTTCGTAAGGTTGTTGAAGGATTTTGACATTTGCTTCTTTTCGGCCTTCTGACGGCCCGAGACGGCCCAAGAGCACCCAAAGATCGCCCAAAGATCGCCCAAGAGGCTTCCAACGGCCCAAGAGGCCCCCAAGACGGCCCCAAGAGGCCCTCAAGACGGCCCAGGAGGCCTTTAAGACACCCAAGATGGCCTCCAAGACGGCCCTGGAGCATTACAAGAGGGCCCCAAGTCGGCCCAGAGAGGCACCCCAAACGGCTTCCGACGGCGTCGGACGGGCTAGGAGCCCACCAAGACAGCCGAAGATGGCACTAAGATGGCCCTAGACGGCCCGAGAGGCCTCCAAGAGGGCATCCAGGAAGGCCCGAAAATGCAAAAATCATTGATTTCCCCTGAGTTTTATCAAGGATTGTGGCATTTGCTTTTTGTTTGGCTTCCGACGGCCCGAGACGGCCCAAGTGCCCCCAAAGATCGCCCAATAGGCCCAAGACGGCCCCAAGAGGCCCCTAAGACGGCCCAAGAGGCCTCCAAGACGCTCAAGATGGCCTCCAAGACGGCCCAAGAGCCCTCCAAGACGTCCTCCAAGAAGGCCCGAAAATGTCAAAATGGCCTCCCGACGGCCAAGATGACCTTCACGATGCCCACGTGTTCCCCGAAGGCTTTTCAAACCGATTCGGGGAACACATGATCCGATAGCTTGGCAGGTCTGGCCTCAACGTTCGGCCACATAGGCGCTTCCAACAAGGCAGGGGGCGGCGGTGGTTCGCCGTAGGCGTCTTCGATCCGCCGCACCCTGTCGGTTCATCGCAGGGGTGCCTGGCGTGCTGGATTTCTTACGGTTTGGTTTTGGTTCCTTTCCCAAAAAAAACTCCCCCTGGGGCTTCGGCGCGTCCCGCCGGCTGCCTGCCTCGTCGGCTGTTTCGCTCAAGATGGCCCAAGATGGCCCCCAAGATGCCTCCAAGACGGCCAAGATGACCTCCAAGACGGACGGCTAAGATGGCCTCAAGACACCTCCAAGACGGTCCAAGATGGCCTCCAAGTCCGCCCAAGATGGTCCAAGATGGCCTCCAAGACGGCCCAAGAGGGTCCAAGATACTTCCAAGTTCACCCAAGAAGCCTCCAAGACGGCCCAAAGACGGCCAAAAGGTCTCGAAGAGGTCCTTCGGGAGGGCCCGAAGAGGCCAAAATCATTGATTGCCCCTCGGTGTTGTAAGGATTTGGGCATTTGCCTCTTCTCGGCATTCCGACGGCTCAAGGCGGCCCAAGAGGCCGCCAAGATCGGCCCAAGATCGCCCACGAGGCCTCCAAGAGGGCCCCATGACGGCCCAAGAGGCCTCCAAGACGGCCCCAAGAGGGCCCCAAGACGGCCCAAGCGACCTACAAGACGCACAAGATGGTTTCCAAGAGGGCCCCGAAGCGCCCCAAGAGGACCCCAAGTCGGTTCAGAGATGCCCCCAAGACGGCTCCCGACGGCGTCAGACGGGCCAGGAACCCACCAAGATGGCCGAAGTTGGCTCGACGCTGGCCCAAAACGGTCCAAGAGGCCTCCAACAGGGCCTCCAGGAAGGCCAGAAAATGCCAAACACACTGATGTTCGTAAGGTTGTTGAAGGTCTGGCTTGGCAGCTCGGTCGGCCCAAGAGCCTCCAAGACGTCCTCCAAGGCCCGAAAGGGTCAAAATGGCCTCCCGACGGCCAAGATGACCTCAGGTCTGGCCTCAACGTTCGGCCACATAGGCACTTCCAAAAAGGCAGGGGGCGGAAGTGATTCGCCGTAGGCGTCTTCGATCCGCCGCCCCCTGTCGATTCATCGCAGGGGTGCCTGGCGTGCTGAATCCTGTCGGTTTTGGTTTTGGTTTTTTTGTCCAGAAGACCTCCCCCTGGCGCTTCGGCCCGTCCCGCCGGCCACCCGAAAATTTCACACAATCCCGGAAAAAAAAACGCCAAGACGGCTCAAGATGGCCTCCAAGATGGCCACGCTGGCCCAAGATAGCCTCCAAGATGGTCCAAGATGGCCCAAGATGGGCTCCAAGTTCGCCCAAGATGGTCCAAGACGGCCTCCAAGACGGCCCAAAAGAGTCCAAGATACCTCCAAGTTCGCCCAAGAGGCCTCCAAGACGGCCCAACACGACCCAACAGGCCTCCAAGAGGTCCTCCAGGAGAACCCGAAGAGTCCAAACTCATTGATGTTCCTTAGGTGTTTGAAGGGTTTTGGCATTTATTTCTTCTCGGCATTCCGACGGCTCAAGACGGCCCAAGGGGCCTCCAAGATCGCCCCAAGATCGCCCACGAGGCCTCCCAGATGGCCCCATGACGGCCCAAGAGCCCCCCAAGACGGCCCCAAGAGGGCCCCAAGAGGCCCAAGATGGCCTCAACATTGCCGAAGACGGCCCAAGAGGCCTCCAAGACGGCCCAAGAGGCCTCCAAGAGGTTCTCCAGAAGGGCCCGAAGAAATCAAAATCATTGATTGTCCTTCGGTTTTTGAAGGATTTGGGCATTTGCTTATTCTCAGCATTCCGACGGCTCAAGACGGCCCAAGAGGCCCCCAAGATCGCCCCAAGATCGCCCACGAGGCCTCCCAGATGGCCCCATGCCGGACCAAGAGGCCCCGAAGACGGCCCCAAGAGGGCCCCAAGAGGCCTCCAAGACGGCCAAGGTGGCCTCCAAGACAACTAAGATGGCCCCAAGATGCCTCCTAGACGGCCCAAGATGCACCAAAGACGGCCTCAGATGGCCTCAAGATGACCCAAGACGGCCCAAGAGGCCCCCAAGAGGCCTCCAAGACGGCCCAAGAGGCCTCCAAGAGGTCCTCCAGGAGGGCCCGAAGAGGCCCAAATCATTGATGTTCATAGAGTGTTTGAAGGATGTTGACATCTGCTTCTTTTCGGCATTCCTACGGCTCAAGACGGCCCAAGAGGCCCCCAAGATCGCTCCAAGATCGCCCACGAGGCCTCCAAAATGGCCCCATGACGGCCCAAGAGGCCCCCAAGACGGCCCCAGGAGGGCCCCAAGAGGCCTCCAAGACGGCCAAGATGGCATCCAAGACGGCTAAGATGGCCCCAAGATGCCTCCAAGACGGGTCAAGATGGCCTCCAAGACGGCCTAAGATGGCCCCAAGATGGCCCAAGACGGCCCAAGGGGCTCCCAGAGGCCTCCAAGACGGCCCAAGAGGCCTCCAAGAGGTCCTCCAGGGGGGCCCGAGGAGGCCAAAATCATGAATATGTCTTAGATGTTTGAAAGATTGCGGCAGTTGCTTCTTTTCGGCCTTCCGACGGCTCAAGACGGCAAAAGGGGCCTCCAAGATCGCCCCAAGATCGCCCACGAGGCCTCCCAGATGGCCCCATGACGGCCCAAGAGCCCCCCAAGACGGCCCCAAGAGGGTTCCAAGAGGCCTCCAAGACGGCCAAGATAGCCTCCAAGACGGCTAAGATGACCCAAAGATGCCTCCTAGACGGCCCAAGATGTATCCAAGACGGCCTCAGATGGCCTCAATATTGCCGAAGACGGCCCAAGAGGCCCCCAAGACGGCCCCAGGAGGGCCCCAAGAGGCCTCCAAGACGGCCAAGATGGCATCCAAGACGGCTAAGATGGCCCCAAGATGCCTCCAAGACGGGTCAAGATGGCCTCCAAGACGGCCTCCCAGATGGCCCCAAGATGGCCCAAGACGGCCCAAGATGTATCCAAGACGGCCTCAGATGGCCTCAATATTGCCGAAGACGGCCCAAGAGGCCTCCAAGACGGCCCAAGAGGCCTCCAAGAGGTTCTCCAGAAGGGCCCGAAGAAATCAAAATCATTGATTGTCCTTCGGTTTTTGAAGGATTTGGGCATTTGCTTATTCTCAGCATTCCGACGGCCCAAGACGGCCCAAGAGGCCCCCAAGATCGCCCCAAGATCGCCCACGAGGCCTCCAAGATGGCCCCATGCCGGACCAAGAGGCCCCGAAGACGGCCCCAAGAGGGCCCCAAGAGGCCTCCAAGACGGCCAAGGTGGCCTCCAAGACGACTAAGATGGCCTCAAGATGCCTCCAAGACGGCCCAAGATGCACCAAAGACGGCCTCAGATGGCCTCAAGATGGCCCAAGACGGCCCAAGAGGCCCCCAAGAGGCCTCCAAGACGGCCCAAGAGGCCCCCAAGATCGCCCCAAGATCGCCCACGAGGCCTCCAAGATGGCCCCATGACGGCCCAAGAGACCCCCAAGACGGCCCCAGGAGGGCCCCAAGAGGCCTCCAAGACGGCCAAGATGGCATCCAAGACGGCTAAGATGGCCCCAAGATGCCTCCAAGACGGGTCAAGATGGCCTCCAAGACGGCCTAAGATGGCCCCAAGATGGCCCAAGACGGCCCAAGATGTATCCAAGACGGCCTCAGATGGCCTCAATATTGCCGAAGACGGCCCAAGAGGCCTCCAAGACGGCCCAAGAGGCCTCCAAGAGGTTCTCCAGAGGGCCCGAAGAAATCAAAATCATTGATTGTCCTTCGGTTCAAAATAAGCAAATGCCGCATTTGCTTCTTCTCAGCATTCCGACGGCTCAAGACGGCCCAAGAGGCCCCCAAGATCGCCCCAAGATCGCCCACGAGGCCTCCAAGATGGCCCCACGCCGGACCAAGAGGCCCCGAAGACGGCCCCAAGAGGGCCTTTGTGGCTGCAGGCGACAGGCTTCACGATGCCTCGACGCCCTCGGCCGGAGGCCGAGAAAGTAGTCTAGGGTGAGGAAGAAACCGGCCAAGAATCGCCTAGGGCGAAGCCCGGCCGGAGTCACCGTACATGGGAAAGCCCAAGCACACTAAAAAGTCCTATCCAGCTCGATACCGAGTCCGGCGAGGAGGGGGAGGGGAGGTGGGGCGAGGCCTACGCCGGGCCCTCTCCGGCAGGGATGGGGGAACAGGAGATAGCTCCCGTGCCCGGCTCTGAGGAGTGCCGACCACCACCGCACCACCACCAGGGGGCGGGGGCGGACGGGGGTCGTCGAAGTCGTCGTCGTCGGCGGAGTCGGGCTCCGCGTCGTCCGCCTCGGCCGCGGCGCCCGCCTGGGCCGGGCCAGGAGGGGGGGCGGAGGGGGGAGGCGCGGGCCGCCGCTTCGGGGGCGGAGCGCCGTCCGGGCCGGCCGCCGCCGGCCGCCGAGCCGCAGGCCCTCTTGGGGCCGGCGCCGCGTAGTCCCATGGCAGGACCTCCAGGATGCGGATGCCGAGCCTGCAGGACATCACCTGCCGCCGAGACCGGGCCTCAGTGGTGGGGCCGGCGATCGCGGTGATCCAGCCACTCTTGGATGTAACCCTGGGCTGGGCAGCCCACCAGGCCTCGGTGACACCATACTCCGAACCAAGGGCGGCGCGGTCGGGAGCGAAGCGGGGGCACTCGGCCCAGAAGTGCCGGGCCGAGGCCGCGACGTGCCCGCAGAACGGGCATGGGGCCCGACCGTGGGATCGGCGCGTCGGGGTGCTGGAAGCCCCACCGCGCCACACCGACAGAAGGCCGAGCTGGTCCTTAGTGAGGCTGTCGCGCCACGAGCTCCACGGGAGCCGGGACGAAGCCTCGATGTCGATGTCGTTCATCCCCTCCTCGTCGTTCCGCTGCGCCTGCAAACGTACCTGAAGCAGCTGGGCGCGCGCGCACACCCGGAGGGTGTGTTGCCCCCGGGGAGAGGAGGCATCGAAGTAGGGCGGGAGGGCGGAGGAGGCCACGATCTCAGCCACGGCGGCCGCGGCCCGCGGGTCGAGAGCAGGCCCGGCGCGAACCCAGACAGGCAGAAGCCCAGGCGAGTCCGGGTGGGAGACCAGCCCGAAGGTGGCCGCGTGATGTGCCACGCACGACCGCCAAAGGGGAGACCGAGGGAAGCGAGCGGCAAGGCGGAGGGCCTGGAGAGAGGTGCCGAGGATGGGGTGGAGCTCAAGGCGCTCGGCCCACCAACGCCGTTGGTCCCACCAGGTGCACCGGGTGCGAGCGACGCACCAGAAGGTGAGCTTGACCAAGGAAGGCGGGGGGCACTCCACGAACGGGACGAACGGGGGGCACTCCACGAACGGGGGCACTCCAAGATCGCCCACGAGGCCTCCAAGATGGCCCCATGACGGCCCAAGAGACCCCCAAGACGGCCCCAGGAGGGCCCCAAGAGGCCTCCAAGACGGCCAAGGTGGCCTCCAAGACGACTAAGATGGCCCCAAGATGCCTCCAAGACGGCCCAAGATGCACCAAAGACGGCCTCAGATGGCCTCAAGATGGCCTCAAGACGGCCCAAGAGGCCCCCAAGAGGCCTCCAAGACGGCCCAAGAAGCCTCTAAGAAAAGAAGTAAGAAAAAGAAGGAGAAGAAAAAAGGAGAAGGAAATAGAAGAGAAAACGAAAGAAAGAGATAGTACGAGAGCGAGGGGTTAAAGAAGAAAGGAGAAAAAAAAGAAAAAGAAAAAAGAAGAACAAAACAAAAAGAGGGGCAGAGAAATTAGATTATATATTTGCAAACAGTCAGGTCCTACCAGGAGGGCCCGAAGAGAGCCAAAATCATTGATGCTCTGAGTGATGGACGAGAAAATAAAAAGAGCACTTAATGTAAACTCTTCTGATGATGAATATGGAAATAAAAAGCATAAAGTTGTTGAAGGCATTTGCTTCTTTTCGGCATTCCGACGGCTCAAGACGGCCAAACAGGCCCCCAAGATCGCCCCAAGATCGCCCACGAGGCCTTCAAGATGCCCCCATAACAGCCCAAAAGGCCCCCAAGACGGCCCAAAGACGCCCCAAGACGGCCCAAGAGGCCTCCCGG
>CAUYUJ010004080.1:415005-425005 GCA_963575745.1 Prorocentrum cordatum | reverse complement strand
ATAATCATCATCAGCATCATCAGCATCATAAGCATCATCATCGTCATCTGCATCATCATCATCATCAGCAGCAGCATCAGCATCATCATCATCAGCATCATCATCGTCATCATCATCAGCAGGATCAGCATCAGCAAAATCATCATAATCATCATCAGCATCATCAGCATCATCAGCAGCATCAGCATCATCATCGTCATCTGCATCATCATCATCATCATCATCATCATCATCATCATTAGCATCAGCATCAACGTCATCATCATCATCATCATCATCAGCATCATCAGCAGCATCAGCATCATCATCGTCATCTGCATCATCATCATTAGCATCAGCATCAACGTCATCATCATCATCATCATCATCATCATCATCATCATCACCATCATCATCGAAAGAGCGTGTTCTACCGCTGCTGGCGGAAAACCAGGAGGAGTCACTGGGGGTTCCTAACCCGTCCCCCCCCCTTCGAAAACCGGGAAGGGTTCACTACCAGTTCGAACCACCCCCTCCCCCTCACCGTCCATGAGGAAAAGGGGTGGGATCATTACCCGTTCGAGCCCCCCCCCCCTCGCCGCCGGCAAACGATTCCCGCTCCTCGGGACAGTGGGACAGTGGTGGGGACACTGAGAGAGTGGTGAGGAAGGTGGTGGGGCCAGTGGGACAGTGGTGGGTGGTGGGAACGGTGGTGGTGGAAACAGAGGTGAGGGGACAGCGGAACAGTGGTGGGGACACCGGGGACATCGGGACAGTGGTGGGGGCGGTATTGGCGGGGACAGTGGTGAAGGCAGTGGTGAAGACGGTGGTGGGGACAGTGGTACATTGGGGAGAGTGGTGGGGACGGTGGGACAGTGGTGGGGACAGTGGGGACAGTGGGACAGCACAGTGGGACAGCGGCGGGCACAGTGGGACCGTGGTGGGACAATGGCGGGAACAGTGGGGACAGTGAGACACTGGTGGGGGCACTGGTGGGGACAGCGGGGACAATGGTGGGAACAGCGGCGACACTGAGACAGTGTTGGGGACAGTGGGAAAGTGGTGGCGACGGCGGTGGTGGGGACAGTGGTGTGGGGACAGCGGGACACTGGTGAGGACAGTGGGAGCAGTGAGGCAGTGGTGGGGACGGTGGTGGTGGAGACAGTGGTGATGACGGTGGTGGGACAATGGGACAGGGGTGCAGCGGGGGCAATGGTCGGAACAGTGGGGGCAGTGGTGGGAACAGTAGGACAGCTCAGTGGGACAGCGGCGGGGACAGTGGGACAGTGGGGACAGTGGGGACGGTGGTGGGAAAAGTGGGGACAGTGGTGGTGGGGACGGTGGTGCTTGGGACAGCGGTGGGGATTAGGTGCGGACGGTGGGGGCCCGGAAGTCGTTTGCCGGCGGTGAGGGGCGGGGGCTCGAACCGGGTAGTGACCCACCCCGGTTTTCTGAAGGGGGGGGTTCGAACCTGTAGTGACCCCCCCCAGTTTTCCAGAGGGGGGGGGGAGGGGTTAGGGGGGGGGGTGTTTTGCCCGGGGAAGGGGTGGGGGAGGGTGGGGGTCCAGCAGGGGAGGTGGGATTTTCGAAGGGGGGGACCCCAGGGCTCTGGAGGAAGAGGGGGAAGTGTTCCACTGGAAAACGGCGGTGGATCAGGCTCTCATCATCATCATCATCATTATCATCATCATCATCATCACCATCATCATCATCAGCAGCAGCAGCATCATCATCAACATCATCAGCATCAGCATCATCATCACCAGCATCATGGTCATCATCATCACCATCATCAGCATCATCATTATCACCATCACCACCATCATCACCATGACAATCACCATGACCATCACCATCACCATCACCATCAAAAGGTGCTTATACACTACCACCACCACCACCACCACCTTGCTTGGCCAAGGCCGGGGCACGGCGGACGGTGTGAACGTGTCGTCTGCGGATCCTCACCGTCTACCTTTCTTCTCCTCGCCATCGGCCTGGCCCCAGATACGCCCAAGGGAGACTCGGAGACTTCAAGGAGTGCTCAGAAGAGGGTCCCAAGATGGCTCCGAAACGGCCCAGGACGGCCCAGGCCCCCCAAACGGCCACACAGTGCCTCCAGAGGGGCCCATGATGGCCCAACAGAGCCCCGATTCTGCGCAAGACGGCCCTGATGGGGGCACCAAGAGGCATCCAAGACGAGAAAGATGAGGCACCAAGAGGCCTCCCAAATGTCCGTCGAAACCACCCCAAAGCATGAAGGGACCGCACCGAACCGAGAACCGAGAACCGTGACCGAACCGGACCGAACCGGTCCAAAACCAAGAACGTAGAAAACCGAACCGGACCGAACCGAATTCATTCAGAACCGAACCGGCGAGGACCGAACCGAACCAGAACCGGAACCGAACCGGAACCGGGCGGCCCCTGAACCGAACCGACGGGAACCGAACCGAACCCCTTTCCCCTCTGGTCCGGACCCCAGGGCCCCGATGACCCCCAGGACTTCGGGACCCCGATGACCCCAGAACCTCCCGAAGATTCCCACGACCCCTCCTCCTCTTCCTCCTTCTCCTCCTCCTCCTCCTCCTCCTCCTCCTCCGTTTCCTCCTCCTCCTCCTCCTCCTCCTCCTCCTCCTCCTCCTCCTCCTCCCCTCCCCTCGTCCTCCTCCTCCCCCCCCCCCCCTTTCTCCCTCCCCTCCCCCTCCTCCTCCTCCTCCTCCTCCTCCCTCCTCCTCCTCCCTCCTCCTCCTCCTCCTCTCCTCCTCCTCCTCCTCCTCCCTCCCCCCCCCCCGGGGTCCTTGGCAAGGACCCCCGGGGCCCCGGGGCCCCAAGGCCCCAGGGCCCAGGACCCCAGGACCCCCAGACCGCGGGACCCCGGGACCCAAGGACCCCCGGGACCCCGTTGGAGCCCGCCACATCCAGCACCGGGCTGGCGGGCGCGCGCAACGACAACGACAACGACGACGACGACGACGACGACGACGACGACGGTCCGCTCAAAATCGGTCCCAGAACCTGTCCTCTTGGAATATATTCCAGCCTGGTGCCAGCAGGTGTGCCCTGTCGGGCCCCCGAAGCCCCCGCGGGGGGCAAAAACAGGAAAACCAAACAAAAAACACCTTCGGACCGACGACGACCGACGACGGCGGCGGCGTCGGCGGGCGCGGGCGTCGGCAAGCGTGCGTCGTCGTCGTCGTCGTCGTCGTCGTCGCCGTCGTCGTCGGGGGGCCGCGGGGGAGCCCCGGGGGGGGCCCTGGCGACCCTCCTGGCAGCCCCCCTGGCGACCCCCCTGGCGACCCGCGACGGCGACGGCGACGGCGGCGGCGACGGCGGCGGCGGCGGCGGCGGCGACAGCTACAGCGACTTCGACCCCCCTCGCGGGTGCGACCCCCCTGGCGGGCGCGCCCTGGCGGGTGCAACCCACCTGGCGGGCGCGACCCCCGTGACGGGCGCGACCCCCCTGGCGGGTGCAACCCCCCTGGCGGGCGCAACCCCCCTGGCGGGCGCAACACCCCTGGCGGGCGCGACCCCCCTGGCGGGTGCGACCCCCCTGGCGGGTGCAACCCCCCTCGCGGGTGCGACCCCCCTGGCGGGTGCAACCCCCCTGGCGGGTGCGACCCCCCTGGCGGGTGCGACCCCCCTGGCGGGTGCAACCCCCCTCGCGGGTGCGACCCCCCTGCGGGCGCAACCCCCCTGGCGGGGCAACCCCCCTGGCGAACCCCTGGCTGGCGGCGCAACCCCCCTGGCGGGTGCAACCCCCCTGGCGGGTGCAACCCCCCTTGGCGGCGGGCTGCTGGCGGGTGCAACCCCCCTGGCGGGTGCAACAACCCCCCGACCCCCCTGGCGGGCGCGACCCCCCTGGCGGGTGCAACCCCCCTGGCGGGTGCAACCCCCCTGGCGGGTGCAACCCCCCTGGCGGGCGCAACCCCCCTGGCGGGCGCAACCCCCCTGGCGGGCGCAACCCCCCTGGCGGGCGCAACCCCCCTGGCGGGTGCAACCCCCCTGGCGGGTGCAACCCCCCTGGCGGGCGCAACCCCCCTGGCGGGTGCAACCCCCCTGGCGGGTGCAACCCCCCTGGCGGGTGCAACCCCCCTGGCGGGTGCAACCCCCCTGGCGGGCGCAACCCCCTGGCGGGCGCAACCCCCCTGGCGGGTGCAACCCCCCTGGCGGGTGCAACCCCCCTCGCGGGCGCGACCCCCCTCGGGGCTGCGACCCCCTCGGGGCTGCGACCCCCCTCGGGGCTGCGACCCCCGTCGGGGCACGTCGCTGGAGGGCCTCGCGCCTCCACGCCTCCACGTTTCTCCTCCTCTCCTCCTCCTCCTTCTCCTCCTCGTCGTCCTCCTCCTCCCTCCTCCGCCTCCGCCTCCGCCTCCGCCTCCTCCTCCTCCTCCTCCTCCTCCTCCTCCTCCTCCTCCTCCTCCTCCTCCTCCTCCCTCCCTTTTTTCAAACTGGGTCGTCGCTTACGCAGACGGGGCGCCCAACGTCGCACCTGACCAGTCGGGCCGAACCGAACCGGAGCGGCCACTCGAACCGAACCGAACCGGTCGGACCCAACCGCGCGAAAACCGGAACCGAACCGAACCGGCGGCAGGCCCAAGCCGAATCGGCCGAAACCGGACCGATGCCAAACCGAACCGGCCAAGCAAAACCGACCCGGCTGCAGAACCGGACCGAACCGAACCGAGCCGATCCCTTCATGCCAAAGGTGCAAGAGACCCAGCGGTAGCCCCAACAAGGACTCACGACCAGCCCACCAGGATCCAGAAGGGGCCAAGATATCCCGATCTGATTTTTTCGGCCTCCGGGGGAGCGACGGTGACGTGGAGAGCGTTTTCTCATGTTTCGCAACAGCGGCCGCTGCCGGCCCTGACCCCTCCCTCCCCCCCACAAGGCTTCAGTAATGGTTGGCGGCGTCTTCCCCTCTGCGTCCTGGCCTGGGCGATCGTTGTTTTAACCTTGATGGCCGTCGTCCTCGCCGTCGGCCGCCTGCACGTCCTGCAAGTCATCTGCATCGGGGGAGTGATACCCTTGGCAGCAGTGGAAATGTCAGTGGGGGGGCAAGAACATCGATGGCCCGATCTCGGAGGTCATCGGACTCTTGGCTTCCCCCTGGGCCCTGGACCCGTTCGAACCTACATCTCGCGGCGCAGGTATGTCGACGACAGCATTGCAACTTCCAAATGTTTTTGCAGCGAGTGCGCGGTGGTATTCCTGCAAGGGGGCATTCTCCCTCACAGTATCTCCTGCGGCACTCTGTGGATCTCAGTGGGGTATTGAAGGGGCTCGCAAAGTAGGAGAATGGCTGGATGTGGAAATCTAGATTCGAGGCCAATCTCTGCTGCGGCTGCCTCGCAACCCCAAACGCGCGCGGGTACGTGGCCAGGGACCGCGCGAGAAGCGCAAGAGCCCACCCTGGATCGGCCGCCCCCCGGGGGGGCATCGGACTCGGCCGGGCCCAGGTCTCGGCTCGCAGTTTCTGGGGCCGTCAGCTGGGGTCCAGCGCAGACGACATGAGTATCTGGGCTCTGGAGCGAATCATGAAGTACCACAATGGGGGGGCAAACCAAACCTACCTCGCTTTGACCACCCTCGTTTCCAAGAGATACCAAGCGATGCCAAACTACGGCCGCCCTCTCAGGTTGCCCTCTCAGGCTGCCCTCTCAGGTTCTTGCGGGCCCTCGTATACAGCCTTCCGAAGTCCCTTGTGGCTCACGCCACGCGTGCACTCGTCCGTGAGTTCATCGACCAACAGTGCAGCACTATGAGAACATGGGGAACTCCACCGCCTGGTCGCAATGGTCAGCAGGGTCACCGACAAGATTGGTGCAAAGACCGAGATCGTGACAGAGACCGGGACCGCGATCGAGAACGTGACAGGGACCGGGACCGCCGGCGCCGCGACCCACCTTCGTCTGCTTCCAGGTCGGCCAGCCGCCAGGACAGCCGGCGCTGGGACCGCTCGGTTAAGGCAACCTCGGTGGAGCGGACCCAGAGGAGGGTTTACGAGATCGATCCGAAGTACGGGGCGTCGGTCGACAAGGAGCGCCAGGAGGAGGAAGAGGAGGAGCGCTGCACCAAGCAGGACGCGGCGCCGGCCCGTCTCTTGGGCCAGAAGCTCGACTCGCTCATCGAGGGGCAGCAGAAGACGGGCAGCGCGGCCAGCAGGGTCCCTACCGGCTCCGCCGCCCCCCTCCAGCCGCTAGCCGGAGAAGCGATCACCCTCTCGCTTGCGGCGCTCCAGCAGATCGCCGACGCAGTCACCGCCAAGATCGGGATCAAGAGCCGCGAGGACGACGAACCCGATAGCGCGAAGACGCCCCCGGCGGAGCTCACGACTGCACAGGCGGAGTGGTCGCAGTCGGCGTTCTCCGGCCCCAAAGTGAAGAGGCCGCTTGCCCCTGTCGAACAAGGACGTGTCCACCGTCACGGACGAGATCAAGAACCGCCTTGAGGACCGCCCCTTCAACCTCAAAGTCAGCGAGTTCTACAAGATGCACATCGGGACCGCGCCGCCGCCCGAACTGGCCAAGAGGGCCGAATCACTGGTGGAGTGGGCGGCCCTCCACTGAGAAGAAGCCCTTGGGGCCTACCCTGACTTCGCCGAGCCGGGGCATCCCAGGCCAGACCTGGGGAGTGTGAATTTTTGGGCTCCACTGCGCGGCCGCGGGCAACCACAGCGCACTCTACATAGTCTTCGGGGCTGGCTATGTCACAGGATGCGTGTGCCCGTGGAGCTTCTTGGCAGAAAATTCCCATCTCAGCGTGGAAAAAAAGCTGGTGGAACCTCAACGTATGGCGACGATCACCCTGAGCCGAGGTGCAGCAGGATGCATACATGGGCACCAATGTGGTGAAGTCGTTCGCCAAGTTGGACGACGTGAGCCTTCCGGCTTTGGAAGATCAGGCGATGCACACAGCCACTCTGTCAATGGTGGCTGGGGAGCGTGGCTGTCTCGGGTCCGCCGGCGGCGAGGCGGTCCAGGATAGGAGCCAGCGCCAGTGTTCCTATGTGTGCCGATGCCCTAAGATACGAAATGGGCCACATTCGTATCATTCACCGCGCGCGTGCCCTAGTGTGCGAATTTGCGCCACGTTCGTATCTTCAGCATTAACCAGCGTGGACCCCATACAGTGGAATCCTTTCGTTATCCACGTTCGGAACCTTATGTGCAAGCATCGTGTGGGGAGCAGTGCCCAATTAGCAGTGCCTTCAGCGTCTGCCGGCAAAGACGCTGTGCCGATAAATCCGCAAGCACGCCCTGGAGTAGCCATGCCAGCTGCAGCGGGGATAAGCTCCTTATCCCCGCGTCGACCCGCAGCCTCTTTAGAGCGACAAGGGGGTGACAGGAACACGGTCAGGGGAGTGAAGAACCACGGACACTCCTAAACATGTCCTGGCTGTGATAACCGCCCGCCCTTCCGCCCCAGCAGCCGGCCGTCCGGTGCGTGGGGCCGACGGGCAGTGGCATGGGAGATTTCATATCGTGTTGCGGACATGTATAGCATGATCGGCCGCACGGGGGCCGCAGCGCGTTGAAGCGGCACGGACTGGTTTCAGAATGTTCCAGGAACCGTCTTCCAGAACATTCTGAACACACTTTCTGGCAGGTAGAAGTTACAGCAGCTGCTCCTGATTTAATATTCCTCCCCTACCTGCAGTCCTCATCATCAGCATCATCATCCTCGTGTTCCTCCCCCGCAGGCGTGGCAAGGCAGCAGATTTAACGTTCGGCGGCACTCACCTCAGCAGCGGGCCTTCGCCAGCAGTGGTCTGTGGTTACGGCATAAGGGTTGTGCCGACAAAACCGTATGTATGACCTGAAACAGCCATATTCCTTCCCCCCCTCATAACTCCCATCTTCCTTCCTTCCACTCGGCCGAGGGTTTCCGGGTCTCCCCCGACAGTGTTTGCACGGTCACCGGCTTGTTCGCGGGCTTCCGAGGGCCACTGCTTGGAGTCATTGGTCGTTGAGCTCCGGCGCCTGGGGTTGAAGCAGCACTCAAAGCCCGCCAGGGGGGCATCACCACCAGGGCCGGGCAAGGAGTCCCGCCATCGCGGCAGCACGTTCCCCCGTACGCAGGGGCTGTTTCATTTCCCTATCCCATGTGGGGACCAGCGGAGGAACGACAGCGGGACCTTCTCTCCTGCTGGACCCAGGTCCGGCAGTTCCCCTCTGGGGACTTGGAGGGCATCATCTTCTTCTTCGCTGCAGGCGTGGCGGATCAGACCGGCCTGGGGGTTAGACCTGGGCGCTCAAGCAGGGGGGAGCCCTTTTGCGCAGACGCGTGGCTCCTTGATGTCGGTCTGGAAATGAATCGGTGGTTGGGGAAATCGCCTTAAACATACGAGAGAGCGTGATCCACCGCCGCTTCACTGTGGAAAATTGCCAACCTTTTCCTCCGGAACCCGGGGGTCTCCCCCCCCCCCCCCTCCGAAAATCCCCCCCCCCCTGCTGCCCCCAGCCCCCCCCCCCCCCTCCCCCCCCCGGCAAAACCCCCCCTCCCCTAACCCCTCCCCCCCCCCCTCCCCCCCTGAAAACCGGGGGGGTCACTACCGGTTCGAACCCCTCCCCCACCCCCCCCCTCCGGATCCGGAAAACCGGGGGGGTCACTACCGGTTCGAAACCCCCCCCCCCCCCCCCCCCCCCCCTACTCACCGCCAGCAAACGACTCCCGGTCCCCACCACCGTCCGCATCACATCCCCCACTGGTGTTCCCAGCACCACTGTCCTCACCACCACTGTCCCCACTGGTTCCACCACCGCCCCTACTGTCCCCACCAGTGCCCCCACCACTGTCGCACTGTCCCCGCTGTCCCCAGAACTGTTCCCACCACGGTTCCACTCTCCCCACTGTCTCCACGGCCCCAACCACTGCCCGACTATCCCCACTGTCCCCACTGTCCCACTGACTCCTCCGCTGTCCCACTGAGCTGTCCCACTGTTCCCACCACTGTCCCCACTGTCCCCACCACTGTCCCCACTGTACCTCTGTCCCATTGTCCCACCGCCGTCCTCGCCACCGCCTTCACCACTGTCCCCACCACCATTGTACCCTCCACTGTCCCACTGTTTCCACCTCATTCCCATTGTCCCCACACCACTGTCCCCACCACCACCGTCACCACCACTGTCCACTGTCCCCCCCTGTTCCCACCATTGTCCCCACCACTGTCCCCACCACTACCGTCCCCACTACTGTCCCACTCCCCACTGTTCCCACCACTGTTCCCACCACGGTTCCACTCTCCCCACTGTCTCCACGAACCCAACCACTGCCTATCCCCACTGTCCCCACTGTCCCACTGACTCCTCCGCTGTCCCACTGAGCTGTCCCACTGTTCCCACCACTGTCCCCACTGTCCCCACCACTGTCCCCACTGTACCTCTGTCCCATTTTCCCACCGCCGTCCTCGCCACCGCCTTTACCACTGTCCCCACCACCATTGTACCCTCCACTATCCCACTGTTTCCACCTCATTCCCACTGTCCTCACCACCACTGTCCCCACCACCACCGTCCCCACCACTGTCCACTGTCCCCCCTGTTCCCACCATTGTCCCCACCACTGTCCCCACCACTACCGTCCCCACCACTGTCCCACTGTCCCACTGTCCCCACCACTGTCCCGCTGTCCCCTCGCCACTGTCCCCACCAACACCGTCCCCACCACTGTCCGCACCCCCACTCGGTTTTCGAGGGGGGGGGGGGGTTCGAACCGGTAGTGACCCCCCCCCTTTTCATGATGAACTGGGGGGGGGGGGGGGGGAGGGGTTCGAACCGGTAGTGACCCCCCCCGGTTTTCCGGAGGGGGGAGGGGGGGGGGAGGGGTTCGAACCGGCAGTGACCCCCCCCCGGTTTTCCGCCAGCAGCGGTAGAACACGCTCTTTCAAACATACATACAGACATACATACCGACCTACCTACCTACCGACCGACCGACCTATCTACCTACATACCTACCTACCTACCTACCTACCTACCTACCTACCTACCTACCTACCTACCTACCTACATAC
>CAUYUJ010004080.1:380005-412505 GCA_963575745.1 Prorocentrum cordatum | reverse complement strand
CACCAACATCGTCAAAATCATCAACAGCGTAATCCTAGTCATCATCGACATCAATCAGCATCATCATCAGCATCATCACCATCAGCATCATCAGCAGCATCATCATAAGTATCAGCATCATCATCATCATCATCATCATCATCATCATCATCATCATCATCATCATCATGATTATCATCATCAGCATAATCAGCATCATCATCATCATCATCAGCATCATCATCATCATCATCGCCAGCATCATCATCGTCATCATCATAATCAGCAGCAGCAGCATCATCATCATCATCATCCTCATCCTCAGCATCGTCATCCTCATCATCATCAGCAGCATCATCATGAGAATCATCAACATCACCATTACCATCACCGTCACCATCACCGTCGTCAGCATCACCAGCATCATCAGAAGCATCATCATCAGCATCATCAGCAGCATCATCATTATCATCATGATCGTCATCATAGTCATTATAATCATCATCATCATCATCATCATCATCATCATCATCACCACAGCATCGTCGTCGTTAGCCTCATCGTCATCATCAGCTTCAATATCATCAGCATCATCACCATCATGAGCATCATCATGAGCATCGTAAGCAGCAGCACCACCCGCATCCGCAGCATCATCAGCATCATCAGCATCATCAGCATCATCAGCATCATCAGCATCATCATCTTCATCAGCATCATCATCGTCATCAGCATCATCATCATCATCATCAGCATGACCAACATCATCATCAGCAGCATCATCATCAGCATCGTCATCAGCACCACCAGCATCAGCATTATCAACATCATCATCAATGACAGCATCATCGGCATCAGCATCAGCATCAGCAGCACCACCACCACCACCATCGTGATCGTCATCATCATCATCACCATCATCAACATCAGCAGCAGCATCAGCATCATCCTCATCAGCATCATCATCATCGTCATCATCATCAGCATGATCATCAGCAGCAGCAGCAACAGCATCCTGATCATCATCGTCAGAATCATCATCAGCAGCATCAGTAGCATCATTATAATCAGCATTATCATCACCATCATCATCATCAGCATCATCAGCATCATCATCATTATCATCATCGTCATCATCATCATCGACATCATCGTCGTCATCTTCGTCGTCATCATCAGTATCTTCAGCAGGAACATCACCATCAGCAGCATGAGCATCATCACCATCAGCAGCATCGTCAACATCCGCATCATTTTCGGCATTAACAGCCTCATCATCATCATCATCATCATCATCATCATCATCATCCTCAGCATCATCATCATCATCAGCATCATCTGCAGCGTCAACAGCAGCATCATCAGCATCATCATCATCATCGTCATCATCATCATCCTCATAATCATCATCATCA
Source organism: Prorocentrum cordatum (assembly GCA_963575745.1). Lineage (NCBI taxonomy): Eukaryota > Dinophyceae > Prorocentrales > Prorocentraceae > Prorocentrum > Prorocentrum cordatum. Next base: position 411,111 of record CAUYUJ010004080.1, on the reverse strand, counting down.
TCATCATCATCATCATCTTCATCATCATCATCATCATCATCATCATCATCAGCATCATCATCATCATCATCATCATCATCATCACCTGCAGCATCAGCATCATCAGCATAAGCATCATTATCAGCACAACCATCATCATCATCATCATCATCATCATCATCATCAGCAGCAGCATCATTTGGCGTCGGCGCCCCTCTCCCAAACCCTGGATTCCCCTGCCTGGGCCCTTCTCGGGCCCCTTGTGGTCTCCCGAGCGCATCGAAGGCGGCGACTCTGCGGGGGGGGGAGAGCGCTGGCATGAAAGAACTGGCTGCTGCGGGAAACGGGTCCTGGATCCTGGTGCTGTTCCCATGGGGCCACTTCTCCATCCCGAGTCTTCTTCGGACGGCCCTGTGGACCTGGGGAGGGCCTCAGGACCTGGAGGCCGAGGTAGCAACAAGGAAAGGCGGCACCAGCACCACCAGGGCGAGGAGATGCGAGGAGCAAGGGGGGGCCTCCCTGGTGGGGTGGTCCCCCCCTCTCGCGCAAGACATCCCCAGCCTCAAGCTCGGGGAGGCATCGTGGACCTCCTCGCTAGAGGTGGCCCCCCTGGTGGTGTTGGTGTCGCATCTCCTCCCTCCGACGAAGAGGGGGGAACTAAACATCCAGGACCCGTTTCCATCAGAACCACGTCTCTTTGACTCCGGGGTGGCCAGAACCCCCTTTGGCAAAACACCCTGTGGCGCCAGGACCGGACCCGTCGGTCGCAGGCCTTCAAAAACTGCGATCGCGACGCCGCTTCGAGGATCGACGCGAAAGGGCAACTCGCTTATCGACCTGGCAGGGTGGGGTTTGTAACAAATCGGGCGAGAAGGGGGATAACGACAGGAGCTTGGACGCCCGAAATGGGTACGGAAAAGATGGGTACGATTCCCAACAACAAGTGTTGTCCAAAACCGACAGCGGCCGCTGTTGGGCAGGCGGTTTTCTGTCTCAGATGGACAACGACCTAGGCAACGCCGGCAGCGGGCCATGTTCAATAAGCAGAAACTGCTGTCGGCCGTCTTGCCGATTGTTCCCGTACCCATCTCGATCGTGCCGAGCAAAAGGGAGGGGTCAACGAATCAGCCCACGCAGCTTGCTTTCCCGACGCGCCCCCGGGCGCCAGAGGCACCGATGCATCGAGGAGAGCGTTGCCAGCGGGCGGGGGGGGGCGAGGAGGAGCGAGGCGAAGGAGGAGGAGGAGCGAGGAGGAGGAGGAGGAGGAGGAGGAGGAGGGAGGAGGAGGAGGAGGAGGAGGAGGAGGAGGGTAGGAGGAGGAGGAGAAGGAGGAAGAGGAGGAGGAGGAGGAGGAGGAGAAGGAGGAGGAGCGAGGAGGAGCGAGGAGGAGGAGAAGAGGAGGAGGAGCGAGGAGGAGGAGCGAGGAGCGAGGAGCAAGGAGGAGAGAGGAGCAGCGAGGAGGAGCGAGGAGCGAGGAAGACAGAGGAGGAGCAAGGAGGGCGGAGGAGGAGCGAGGAGCGAGGAGCGAGGAGCGAGGAGAAGCGAGGAGCGCGGAAGGGCGAGCGCCCGCGGGGCGGGGCTCCACGGGCAGCGGCTGTCGGGTGCTCGGCGGCACTCCAGGGTAGGCGCGAGGGGTCCCGCGCTCGAGGCTGCCGTCTTCGTCGTCGTCGTCGTCGTCCGGGGCTTGCCATCGCTCGGACGTCCATTCCACGTGCATTTGTCGGTTTCGTCCGCTGTTGTTTCGCAAGCTGCTCCAGGATGCTCCTCGACGGTCCTCGCCGAGAAACAAGGCACACGTCCGAGCGATGCCAAGGGGGAGCCCGACGCCGACCCTGGAGATCCACGCGGAGCTCCGAAGGTTGACGGCTTCCAGGGAAGCGTCTAAGACCTGCGCAAGCCCCAGAGCCTCCTCCTCGACCTGCGGATCCGCATCGGGCGCAGCCGTGCCGAACTCCCCCAGAGCTGGTCGCAGGGGGCAGCGGCGAAGGCTGCAAGCTCGGAGCGTAGCACGAGGAGCGCGGGAGGAGGGATGCAGAGAACGACGAAGAGCAGCTGCACAGGCCCGAGCAGTGGCCAAACTGGAGGAGGGTCAGGAGACAATACATGCCTGGCCGAACTGGCCGAATCTGATTATGATTATGCGTGGCGGCGAGGTTGATGGAGGTGGTGGTGTCGGTGATGGTGATGGTGATGGTGATGGTGGTGGTGATGGTGATGGTGATGGTGATGGTGATGGTGATGGTGATGGTGATGGTGATGGTGATGGTGATGGTGATGGTGATGGTGATGGTGATGGTGATGGTGATGGTGATGGTGATGGTGATGGTGATGGTGATGGTGATGGTGGTGGTGGTGATGGTGGTGGTGGTGGTGATGGTGATGGTGATGGTGATGGTGATGGTGATGGTGATGGTGATGGTGGTAGTGATGATGATAAAATAATGATGATGCTGATGGTGGTGATGATGATGACATCACGTATCCAGCACGCTGCCCTCGAAAAGAGATTCGCCTGATTGCTCAATCGCAGAACAAACCAGACTCTATTATACTGTACACTCTCACCAAACATTCGCCAAAGAACGCCACGGAAATGTAAATTGAGACGTGCCATAACTGGTGGCTGTTCCCGAAACGGTCGAACCGTCCTGGCGCAAAACGCTCCGGAATGTACTGTGTATAAAAGACAGCGGCTGCAGCTGTGAATATGAGCTGAGAAAGAAAGAGACCTCCAATCGCGTCTCGCCCCCTCTCACAAATTATCAACCAATGGATGGCAGGAACAACATACACTGCAACAGAGCCCGTAAGTATTACATTCGCGATTGTATCCCAGCGCTGTTTAGGGAGAAAGGCTACCAGCAGTGCCATAAGGAGGCAAACTGTCAAGCACAACAAGATGTAGATGAGCCGTAAGCGAGGAAAGCAGTGGAAGCCCATAGGCACACCAGCAAAGAAGCCCAAGACCACGACGGCCAGACATGACGACTGGTCTAAGTACAGCCAGCACCAAAATATTTCATCTGTGTCGCACATGGACCAATGATATCCGCCACCGTGCCGCGAGGCACTGAGTCGAGTATCTTCAGGTCCCTGCGTTGGGTGTCCTCTGTGGTGGGCGTAGAAGACAGGTTTGAAAGCCCACGACCCCGGATATCTGGGCGCTCCCAGGCGCTCTCGGGCGCTCCTGGGCGCTCTCGCGGCTTGTCGCGTGGCTTCTCTGGAGGCTCCAGGAGCGCGGAGGGGACTGCACGCTTCCCGCGTGCCCTCCGGGGACCCCGCGGGACCGTCCTGGGCCTGGAGGCCCTCGGGTCTCGGGTCGGCCCAGGAGGCCCCACAGTCATTGAAAACCCCCGGGTGCCTGTTGTGATGCTCGATGACTCCCCCCGAGAGAGCCTCGGAGGCACCCGCCCCCACGAGAGGCCCGACAGGCCCCGAAGTGGCCCCCAAAGAGGGGCCCAAGAGGGGGGGGGGCCTCACACTGCCATGTCGAGCCCTGCAGTCAGCCAGATCGTCCCCGAGACAGCCAGCGGGCCCCGAGGAAGAGCACGAGACGCCCCCCAGGAAGCCCCCGAGAGGCCCCAGAGACGGCCTCCACGGGGCCTCTTCGCGACACCCCCGAGGAGACCCCCCGACGGGCCCCAAGACGTACACGCCAGGCCCTGTCCACAGCCCGGGCACGCTGGCGGGGTGCCGTCCCCGTGGCCTGCCGGAGGGCGTACCTTGGGAGTCCCGAAACGGTGCGGTGACAGAGCGGGCGGTGACCTCGAAATCCCCCCAGACCTCACCGCACGGTCCGTCACCGCAGGGTCTCGGGACCTCGGATGCCCCAAGCGCCCGAGACCTCCTCGGAGAACGACCCGAGTCCCAAAACCGTGCGGTGACCCCGAATCCTTACCGATTCACCGCACGATGTGGTCACCACCCCGTTTGGGGGCCCCCGAGTGCCAGACTCTGGCCCTTCCAACCGGACCCCAGTGGGCTCGGGCCGGCCACCTTCGTCTGCCCACGATTACTCCAAGAGTCAAGAGGGTCTGCAAGACAGAGAAGATGTGCCAAGATTGCTCCCAACCCAAGACGGTCCCAAGATACCCCCAGGAGAACCCAAGACGGCCCCAAGAGATCACAAGATGGCCTCAAGACGGCCCAAAATGGCCTCCAAAATAACCCCAAGACGGCCCAACAAGCCCCAAGACCACCCCAGGACGGGCCAGGACGACCCAAGAGGCCCCAAAGAGGGTCCCAAGACGGCCCAAACGACTCCTAAGACGGCTCCAAAGCGGCCCAGGAAGGCCCGAAGACGGCCCAAAGAGGCCCCCAAGACGGCCACCGAAGGTGTCAGACGTCCCCGGACAGCCCTATGACGGCCCAGAGAGGCACCCAAGAGGCACACCCCAGAGCCCGTCAGAGGCTCCCAAGTGGCCCCCAGAAAGCTCTCAGGAGGCCCCGAGAGGGTCCCAAGAGGCCCCCAAGGGGCCTCCTCCTCCTCCTCCTCCTCCTCCTCCTCTTCCTCCTCCTCCTCCTCCTCCTCCTCCTCCTCCTCCTCCTCCTCCTCCTCGTCGTTGTCCCCGTCCTCCTTCTCCATTCTCTTTCCTTTTCGAGTACCTCCCGCACCCGTCGCACCCCCAGACGTGTCCGCAGGACGGGCCTCACAATCGGCTGCCCTGAAATTGGAACAGCTTCATTGGCTGCGGGAATGGATGGCCCGTCACCTTCAAAGTGCGGCTCTCGCCGCAGCGCCGCGCACACCCGTGCCAAAAGATTACAACACCTGCCAGGAGAAGAGTCGGTCGCTTCAAAGTGCGGCTCTCGTCTGAGCGCCGGGAACTGTCGCCTTAAAGCTTACCTGTAGCTTGACGGCTGGAGGGCCTCGCCTCAGCGCTGCGCGCAAGGTTGTTGAAAAGCCTCCAACAGCGACAAGGATTGAGGCCGCTTCGATTTCAGAATGCGGCTCTCGCTGGAGACTTCTTCGAAACCATTGTTTTCCAGCGAGAAGAGAAGCGCGCGACCACTGAACCTCGCCATGGCGTGATTAGCACAGTAACGTGGAACTGACGATCGCCAATAAGCCAGGAACGCTTCACAAGCCGACCTATCACAGGCAAGCTCGTGTGATGACCTGCAAAATGTAAGAAGAGGAAGAAGAAGAAGAAGAAGAAGAGCTTACGATTTGAATTTGAAGAGCCAGAGAGGGAGGGAAAGGGGAACGGGACGAGGAGGACAAGCAGGAGGAAAGAGGGGAGGATCGGAGGAGAACACACACGCACGCACGCACGCACGCGCGCGCACTGGGAGAAGCGAGTCCAAAGCCTTGACGATGCGAGTCGAAGGCGTTCCTCGAGTTCTCTGAGTTCCAGTCTGTGCAATATCCAAATGCGCGGGCGGATGGCGGTTCCTGTCCACAAGGAGGCCTCTCGCCCGAGACTCCGTGGACCCAGACGGGGCCATCGCTGGACACCTCCTTCTGACCTGCATGAGTGTGCGGCTCTCTTCGCGAGAAAGGCGCGGAGGATGGATCCTTCACAGACGGGGTCTCGCCCGAGCAGCAGGCTCACCGGGCGCTCGTCACTCGAGGGGGGGGCGACTCTTTGTGGTGGAGAGGGATACGCGCACGGACCTGTAAGACATGCGCTTGGCACAGGAACGTGTCTTGCAGCATCGTTGGCGCAAACTGCATACTTCACTCTGAGCTTTACTCTGGTCCCTCTCCTCTTCCTCCTCCTCCTCCTCCTCCTCCTCCTCCTCCTCCTCCTCTTCCTCCTCCTCCTCCTCCCCCGTCTCATATACTACTCCTCCTCCTCCTCTTCCCCCTCCTCCTCGTCCTCCTCCACTGGCTCCTGCTTCTCCCATCCTCCACTGAGTATTCCCCTAACGTGCTGAAACACGTAGTCCAACAGCTTGGCCAGACGTCGGCCCAACGTTTGGCCACATAGGCGTTTCCAAAAGGCAGGGGGCGGCGGGGGTTCGCCATATGCGAATTCGATACCACTGAGATCAACATAACCACGAAGCTCGCAACGAAGTACACCACAATCCCCCCGCCGTACCATGGGTACGACGACAACGTGCCCGAATCTAACTGTGATTTGAACCACATGATTGCCTGCACGCTGATTAGAAATGCTGCCACAATGTGCGTCCATATGTTCCCAGATTCGTTATGGCATGTACAGAAATCTTGCCAACAAGGCCTTTCCAGACGATAGTATTTGCGAATGAACGGGCGTCGACGTGGCTCTGCTACCTCACCAGCATCACCAAGCCTTTGAGCACGCAAGTGCCTTCTTCTTAGATCGGGAAGACATAAGGCTCGAGCTTGGGGAACTGGAATTCTCCTGAAGGGGCCGTCAGAAAAACGGCGGGACCTAGACATTCGACGTGAATTCCCACTGCGAGCATCTCGTCAAAACTGGACATCCCAGACCCGCGCTGGGACAGTCGACGAGCGGCAGCAGACCCGAGACCCGGCAAACTCGAGTCTTACGCTTCCCCGATTGTGGGGCGAGGATGCAGCTCGTCTGGAGGTGGAGGGCACAACAGCGAAGCATCATATGAGGATCGGTGTGATTCCGTCGTTGCTGCACGGGCTGCTGCCGGTGACGGCGCGGACCTGGCAGCGACGGTGCCTGCTCCAGCGCTGCGCCTCCGGAACAGCGCGGACATGAATGCAGTCGAGCCTTGAGCTACAGAAAGTCCACGGATGATAACGATGACGATGGTGGGAGCACCTCGACGGGACGCCAGTGGCAAGGAGATCGGGCAAAGGATGCAGCCCTAGAGGCCTTCCAGATGGGGTCCGAGCAAATGGGATCGGAGGATCGCGCCGCATCGGCGATGCACCGCCGATGCATCGGCGTTGCGTCGGCGACGTCGGCGTGGAGAAAATCGGGCTCGACATCGAGCCGCATCGGCGATGTCTCGGCGATGCGGCGCGATCCTCCGGCCCCATCTGCTCGGACCCCATCTGGGAGGCCTCGTGCCCCAGGGCGCGGCAGCGACGCTCCCCCCCCCCCCGCCCACCCCGAGTCAGCATGGGCGCGCCGATTCGCGAACGCAGGGCAGGCTCACGTCGTGGGGGCTCGCGTGTGCTGGCGTGCGGCACAGCGCGGATGGCTGGGCCTGGAACGGTCGCCGCGCTCCGATGGCGCCAATCCTGGACCACTGGATCCTGGAGCTCTCCTGCCGCAACCAGCGAGAAGTGTCGCTACCGATGTGGCTTCAAATCCTGGCATCGGCCGCAATCCAGTTGGACGGCCGATCGGTCGCGACCGATCGCGGCCGACAAAATCGACTAACTGCAATGACCTCGGATCCTCCGGAATCGGCCGACTCCGGGCCGCTGGCCGCGTTCCGCCTCGAACGCCCGCGCTTGGGTCGCCGGAGCGTCGACACCACCCGAAGCTGCCGTTCTCCCCAACGGCACTGGCGACGGGAAGCCTTCTGGACCCCCCCCCCCCAAAAAAAACAAGTACAGAAGCCTAGAATTAGGTCGGGCGTGTCCCCCTACAGGGGGATTTTGGACTAGAAATAAAAAAATAGCCCAAAAATGCCCAAAAATGATCAAACAATACTTCAAATCCTCCCCAGACTATTTTGTTACTCTATTTTTGAACCTTCCTCCTGTAGAGGGACAGGCCCGAATTAAGCCTAGATCGCAGGTTCTTGAGCCGCCCTCTCGACAGCGCTCCTGCCTGTGAAGTCCCGAGAACCCTCTGAAGGTCCCTGGAGGCCTCCGGGGGCCTCGAGAAGACTCTGAAAGAATCCGCGGGGGCCGACGACGCCCGAAAACAGCCATCCTCGAGCCGCAGCTTCAAAACTCGAACAGCCCCCGCGGTGTGCGGATCGGCGCCACTCGGAGGAGACGGAGGAGGAGGAGGAGGAGGAGGACGACGACGACAACGACGACAACGGCGGCGGCGGCGGCGACCACGTGCGACACAGCGCGACGGCGCCGACGCGGGGGGGGGAGCCGCGGAAGCTGCCCAGCGGCGCAGCTGGCCTGGCCGCGGAAGCTGCTCATCGAGCTGGGGCCGCGGAAGCTGCCGCCAGCGAAACCAAACTTGGCCTCGGGGCCGCTGGGGCGCGGGGGGGGGAGGTGCGGGAAACATTGACCTGGAGAGCCCTCGTCGCCGCGGCTGGATTATCCTGGAAAGTCTGGTCAGAATGCAGCCCAGGAGAGGTCTGGGGACTCGGAGGCGACAGGGGGGTCTGAACTGGTTGGTACCCTAGAAGATCGGTCAGGAGGGGGGATGAAGCCAAATAATTTCAAAGTCGGTCCCTGGACCCGGGGTCCATCTGGGGGTCCATCTGGTGCAGTCTCTCACCCTGGATCTGTGTCTCACGGTCCCGGAAGAAAACGGCCCCCAGCCGCCGAACCAGGCAAAAACATGCTCGAGCCCAGAACCTCGAGCCTGCCCGACATCCCTGTTGACCAGAGCCAGTGCTGGGCCACCTCAGACCCCCAGAGGGCTCCAACCTCGACCTCCGCTCTCCGCACCTCCCGCGCGGCCGCGCAGTGGCGGCGGCCGCCGAGACCGCAACGAAGGCCTCGGCGGCCGCCGAGGCCGAGACCGCGGCGGCACACGCAGCGCGGAAGGCTCGGATGCTGGAGGTCTGGGGGGAGGCTGGCCTCCAGGATACCAAGGGCATCCGAAGGATTGGCTTTGCCATCAGGGCGTGTTTTGTCGAGATTGTCCCGGGTGGGTCGGGGCCCCGGGCAACAGTGACGGCTGTGCAAGGCGGGGTTCGGGGATCTACTGACCAGGGGAAATCCAGACCCGGATGGGTCAGGCGTTTCAGGATCCTGCAGGATCCTGCAGGAGCCCGCACCCTAACCCGGGTCAGTGCGCCCCTGACTCTGCAGGATCCTGCAGGATCCTGCCAGACCTGGCGCTCTGACTGACCCCCGTTTGCATTGACCCCCGTCTCTTGAGCCCCGAGGGGTGGGGAGCCTGCGAGCACCGGCAGGCCCCTTTTCAAAACGTACGATCGTTACCCTTACCCAGGGGGGGGCACCAGGAAACGACCGTTGCGCGCCAGAGGACAAAACAAAAAGCCTCGCCTCATCGCCACACCGGGGAAGCGAGGGCCGTCTGCGGGCCCAGGGGCCAGCAAAGATGGATCTGGGACGGAAGACTGCCCGCAAAGAAGGGGCCGAGGCTTCTGGGGTCCGCGGATTTGGAGAATCGCATCGCCGGGTGTCTGGCTGTGGGGGGAGGCCTCCAGGGCAAGAGGGTCGAGGAAGAGGCTCGAGGAGGACCTGTGATTCGGGATGCGGCCGTGGCCTGGGCCGCGCAGCCGCGTGAAGGGGGCCAGAAAGCAGGAACGGCCCCGCGCGATCGAGGACCGAGGAGGACCGAGATGGGGCGGGACCGATCGCGGACCGAGGGCTCCGTGGACGCGCCTCTGGCGCTCTTGCCGCGGGGGGTCCCCGGCAGTGCGGCGGCGGACCGTGCCGTGGCCTCGGAAAGAGACCCCCCCGAGGGCCTCAAGACCGCACGGCCCGCCGCCGCAGGAGCTCGGGAGGAGCCTCGGGAGGCCCCGGCCGTCCGCGAGGCGGGCCTCGGAGAGCGGGCGCGGCTCCGTGCCCTGCGGCGCCGCACGCTGCGGCAGACCGGAGGTCGCGCGTCGGCCCGCCGAGCGCGCAGCGCTGGAGAGGCCTTCGCAGGCGGGCAGCACTGCTGTCCAGACCCACTGCAGCATGGAGCGCCGGGCTCCCCTCCCCCCAGATAGCCCGAGGCGCGCTGGACATGGATAAATGTGCCACCCAGCGGCAGGGTGTTTTTATCCATGTCCAGTGCGCCTCGGCCCTGTGGCGCCCCTTCCAGGAGAATCCCAGGCGCACTGGATATGGATACAAATCTTGCCCGCGTTCGCACCCGTGCGGGCGACCCGGGAGCCCGCCCTGCAGAGCTCGCAGCTTCCGCAAGCACGGGCGAGGGAATGTGGCACGATCCACGACCCGACCGGGCACATCCGACCGCACTTCTCTCTGCCCACCTCTCCCCACCCACCTCATGCGCCTCATCGTCCTCCTCTGTTCTGCCATCGACGGCACTGTCTCGGAGATCACCAATGCAGACCTGGAGCGAGACACCTCCACGAAGCGGAAAACGATGGAAACAAGAACAAAGCATACATCAGAGGAATGAGCTCTCCGCGTCCACCGAGCAAGCCATCTAGGTGAATCCTCCTCCTCATCCTCCTCCTCCTCCTTCTCTCCCTCCTCCCCATCTGTCCTCGTCCTCCTGCCTCATCATCCGCCTGGCCCCCCCCCTTATCCTACTCCTCCTTCTCCTTTACTCCTCCGTCCTCCATCACTCTTGCTTGTAAGCAACTCTCCCTGTCACACCAAAAGACATGTCGCTTGGGCGGGCTGAGCGTTTCGCCTCGGACGTCCTGACTGACTACGATATGGAAGCCTGAGACTTCCAACAGTTACAGATTTGGACCACATCGTTTTCATGGTGGAGCACTCGCCTTGGCGCCGCGCAAACTCATCTCAAAGATCAACAGTTACACGGATGACGGGCTGGCTTTTTTCGGTATGGGGCTTGCGGGGTCTCGCCTGAAACATGTCCACCGACCTTCACAAGGTACACGGTTGGAGGGCAAATGGTTGCGCCACGCACACTCATCTTAAGATCCACAGATACACGGATGACGAGCTGGCTGTTTTCGAACTGGGGCTTGCGGGATCTCGCTTTGAGCATGTCCACCGACCTTCACAAGTTACACGTATGGAGGGCAAATCGTTGCACTGCACATAAAGTGGAGGCCCGACCACGAGAAACCGTCCGAAAGAAACCCAATCCCGAGACCCCAGGAAGTCCATTGATCCTTGATGTGGGCACGGCACGCCTTCCACAGCGGAACCATCGAAACCCAAGAAGCCCAGGGCACCCTTGTGAGCGTTTTCTTGTTCGGCGTTTCCACTTTGGGCGGAACGGGGGAGGGGGTCTGGCTCCGGACCTCTGCTTAGTGCGACTGTTTGCAAGAGTGCTGCCTCTGGGGGGAGACTCCACCCGCTCGACACAGGTGCCAAAAAACAGCCAAGATCTACTCCCCAGGGGGAGGGAGGGGGGGGTTGGGGGCCCGCGCCGATCGGCAAAACAATGAATAAAGAAACGAACTCCTGAAGGCAAGCAGGGTGTTTCTTGGCATAGGCCTCCACTGCACTCGTCTGCAACTACCCCAACAGCATCACGGAAGGAGGGCAATTGGCTGCGCCGCGCACACTCGTCTTCAGCTACAGTCATCGGCCTGACCTCAGGAATGATTGACAAGGAACGGAGCCCCCTTTTTCAAAGGACTAACGCACAACGAACGAGATTGAAGTAAAAAATAACGCGCAGGGAACGATAAATAATGCGTGCAAACCTAAGTAAGGAACGACCGAGCCCCTTTCGAAAAGTAAGCGTTCCTTATTCAGGCGTTGGCAGAACTGGGTTTAGTGGGACCTGGTTTAGTGATGTGTACTGGGGGACGCCCCCCCCCGCCCCGTTCCACTATAAACGGAACTGCCGCCACCCGAAAAGACACCAGCTACGGCAGACCTGGTTGAGTGACTCTGGTCAATCGAGGGGCTCCGGGGCCCTACCACTCACTGGGTCCCCGTACCCGGGGGTCCTGGCCATACCCGACTTGGTCCAGCCGCCTGCTGCACTCCAGCAGCATATCACGGGAACAGGGCACGGCGCCTCCTGCAGAGCTGGAGGCCGTCGCTGGGGCACCTCCTTAAAGCTACTTCCTGGGCCCAGCCCGACGCGTGCCTCGAGAGCTCGGTGGGGTGAAGAGCTGCCTGCGTCCAAACTTAGGTCGGGCGTGTCCTCCTACAGGCGGATGTTGGAGGAAAAGTTCAGAAAAGTCTATACAAAATTCAAAAAATGCCCCAAAATACTCAAAACAAAAATAGTCCCCAGGCTATTTTTTACCATTTTTGAATATTCCCCCTGTAGAGGGACAGGCCCGACGCAAGTCCAAACGGACCTCCGCCTGAACTGCGTGTCCACGTGGCGTTCGTGCTCATGGGAATTCCTTCGCGCAACGAAGAAGAAGAAGGCGTGCAGGGACTAATGAAGAGGGGACTCGGGACGGGAGGGTGTCTTGCAGTATCGTTCATGCCTCATGCTTGTTGGGCTTACTCTGGTCCTCGTCCTCCTCCCGATGATCCTCAGAGTGTGTGTTGGCGCCAGCGTGAGCTTGTCCGCCGAAGCCCTTCAGTACGACGCAGGCGATGCAGGGAGAGGGCCAACATAAGCAGCGTGCTGTCGCTGGAGCGGAACGGGGGAAACACACAGTGGCCTGACACACGTCCTGGGGACAATCGATCCTCGTCGTCGCCGCCGTCATTGTCGCCGCCCTCGCCCTTGTCGAGCTCGTCGCCGCCCTCGCCCTCGCCCTCGCGATCGTCTGGGGGGACAAGAATATCGCGATACCACTACTCCCCAGATATCTCCCAAGGTGCGCTCTGACCCAAACGTCGAGGAGAATCCAGCTGTGGCGACGATCGGTGATCCTCAGAACGCGTGTTCGCCCCAGCGTGTGTTTGTCCATCGAGGCCCTTCGAAACGACGCAGGCGATGTAATTATCTACTGGTTGGGCTGAAGGGGGTAAACACACAGTGGGCTAACACACGTCCTGAGGATCATCGAGTCGAGGGCGCTCCAGGAAGAGCAGCGGTAGCGGTATCCTTTCCTCCTCTCCTCGTCGTTCTGGTCCTCGCCGCCCCGTCGTCAACCTCGATCTCGTCGTCATCGTCGTCGTCGTCGCCGCCGCCGCCGCGCTCGACGGGCCGCTGGGGCGCCGGCGAGCGGCGAGGGCGAGGGCGGTATCGTCCACGGGGAGGGCAAGAGCGGCGAGGCGGACACGGCGGACGCCGCGGACTCGCGCGCCGGCGGGGGCGCCGACGACGGCGGGGGCGGCGAGGAGGGCGAGGACGACGAGGAGGGCGAGGAGGGCGGTGAGGAGGGCGGCGAAAAGGCCCATGGCCAGGAGGGCGAGGACGGCGAGGAGGGCAAGGAGGGCGGCAAGGAGGGCTGCGAGGAGGGCGGCGAGGAGGCCCCATGGCCGGGAGGGCGAGGAGGGCGGCGAGGGCGGCGGGGAGGCCGAGGCGCAAAAGAGGGCGAGGAGGAGCATGGGCACGGCGGCGGCGGCGACGAGAAGAGGAAGCGGGGGAGGAGGACGCGGACCGCGACTACGAGGAGGACTCGTAGTGGACGACGACGACGACGACGACGACGACGACGACGACAACGACGACGACGACGACGACGACGACGACGACGACGACGGCCCTGGGAGCCCCAAGAGGCCCCAAGAAGCCCTTAAAAGCCTGCGGAGGCCCGAGCAAAAAATCCGAAACGTCAGAAAAACTAAACCGTCGATCCACGAACTTTGGGCAGCAAGAGGAGCATGCGGAGGAGGAGGAGGAGCAGGAGGAGGAGGAGCAGGAGGAGGAGGAGGAGGAGGAGGAGGAGGAGGAGGAGGGGGCCGAGGGGAAGGAGGACGGGGGAATAGAGGAAAGGTGAGAAAGGAGGCGGCTGAGGAAGATGACGGGACGCGAAGGATGAGGAGGAGGGGAAGGTGGACGAGGAGGAGGAAGAGGAGGAGGAGGAAGAAGAGGCGGAGGAAGAAGAGGAGGAGGAGGAAGAGGAGGAAGAAGAACAGGAGAAAATGACATACGCTGAAATGCCAAGTGGGGACGGAAATACCCAAGAACGGCCAGAAAAACAGAAAAGAGTTTCCCCACAGCGTCCTGAGACCGGCACGATCCGTGGGAACGAAACGGGGAGGATGACGGGGGGGAGGGAGGACAAGGAGGAACAGGAGGAGGAGAGGAGCGAGGAGCGAGGAGGAGGAAGAGGAGGAAGAGGAAGAGGAGGAGGAGGAGGAGAAGGAGGAGCAGGAGGAGGAGAAGGACAAGGAAAAAAGAAAGAAAACAAAAAAGCGGAAAACACCGGAGGAGGAAGGAGGAGACCGAGTCCGCGGCGCGGGTGGTTCCCGTCGGAGCTACAATGCGCGCGCGGGGAGCAGATCTTGGCCACGCCTCCACCAGTGTCGGGGGGGCGTCGGGATGTGAGAGAATGAAGAAGGGGATGTCATGGAGTCATGGATCCACGAAGTGCGCGGTGCACACCGCACGCAGGCGGGTCGCCAAAGCAAGCGACGGGCACCCCTGGCCTCCCCCTTATAGGAGGAAGCGGGCCCGAAGACGCGCGCACCGACGAACTGGGGACACGCAGCTACCTCGACACCCAGCGACTTGCCTCCAGCCGAGAGGGCGTGGTGCATAGGGGGACAGTCGGTTCTCCTCCTCACCGCGAGGCACTTCCCGACTATGACCACTGCCCAACCCGCTGGCATGCGCGACGGGGTTTGTTCCCCAGGGCAAGCGGGCACCAGGCCACCATATGATTTACGGGCCAGAAGGCCCCGCCTCCCAACCAAATGCGCAACCCCCCGCGCCTGGTACCCATCTCCATGTCACGGAGCGTGGCCAGCGCCGCTGCCACGGGCAACGTGCCACATGGCTGGCTCCAGAAGACGCGAGCCATTTTAGCTGACCCCGGTCGCAGAGTCGACTCTGACGGTGTGCCCCGAGGAGTGTGTGGCGCTGACACCATGAGAACAGGTGCCAGGCCCCCACCCTCGCAGCAGGATGAAGAAGGGGGACAGAGAAGGAGGAGGAGGAGGAGGAGGAGGAAGAGAAGAGGGACGAAAAGCAGGAGCAAGAGCAGGAAGAGGAGGTTGACTGCACATAAGCGGGAGGAGGAAAGTTGAGGAAGGGGCGAGCGAGGGGAGGAAGAAATAGGGGGCGATCGGGATGATAAGCGGGGGGGCCGTTTTGACACCTTGCGGTGGTGCCGAGCACCGCAGGGGCCACAGCACGGCGCCTTCCCAAAAACGACGTACCAGAAAAGCTCGGCCACCTCCGCCTTCCGAGCTTTGGCCGCTCGGGCTTCGGAGAAAAAGGAAGGGCAAGGAGAAACGAACAAACATAACAACGGAGGCTGGGGGGAGAGTGAACAGGAAGGAGGGGGAACACGCAGGAGCAGGAGGAGGGAGATGGAGCAGGGTGGGGGGTGGAAGAGCCACAGGGAAGGAGGAGCAGAAGAAGCCAAGAGGGGGAGATGGGCAAGGACAGAAGAGGAGAGGTGAGGGAGGAGGGAGAAAAGACGATCTTCAAAATCCACGCGCCCACCATGGTATTACGGGCTGGGGCGGCGAAAGGAGGAAGGAGGAAGGAGAGGCGACGACGACGACGACGACGACGACGACGACAACGACGACGACGACGACGACGACGGCGACGGCGACGGCGACGGCGACGGCGACGGCGACGGCGACGGCGACGGCGGCGGCGGCGGCGGCGGCGACGGCGACGGCGACGGCGACGGCGGAGGCGACGACGACGGCGACGGCGACGGCGACGGCAACGGCGACGGCGACGGCGACGGCGACGGCGACGGCGGCGGCGCGGCGGCAACGGCGGGTGGCGGCGGCGGAGGGCGGCGGCGGTGGCGCACGTTGATGCGGGCCAGGTCCAGCGGCTCTAGGCCCATCTGCTCGCAGGGGCCGCCGGCACCGCCCAGCTGCACGGCCCGCGGACGGGGGGCGGCGCAAACGGCGCCCCCTCTCCTCCTCGTCCTCCTCCTCATCACCATCAGCATGACCATCACCACCACCATCACCATCACCATCTCCATCAACAGCATCATCATCATCATCATCATCATCATCATCATCATCATCATCATCATCATCATCATCATCATCATCATCATCATCATCATCATCATCATCATCATCATCATCATCATCATCATCATCATCATCATCATCATCATCATCATCATCATCATCATCATCATCATCATCATCATCATCATCATCATCATCATCATCATCATCATCATCATCAGCAGCAGCATCAACATCACCAGCATCATCATCACCAGCATCATCATCAGCATCCCCATCATCATCATCATCATCATCATCAGCAGCATCATCATCATCATCATCAGCATCAACATCAGCATCAGCATCAGCAGCATCATCATCAGCAGCAGCATCAATTTCATCATCATCGTCATCAGCATCAGCATCAGCATCAGCATCAGCAGCAACAGCATCAGCATCAGCATCAGCATCATCAGTACCGTCAGCAGAATCATAATCACCGCCACCATCATCATCAGCATCATCACCATCATCACCATCGTCATCATCATCAGCATCATCATCACCATAATCACCAGCCATCATCATCAGCATCATCATCAGTATCATCATCATCGTCATCAGCAGCAGCAGCAGCAGAAGCAGCATCAGCATCAGCATCAGCATCATTATCATCATCGCAGTCGTCGTCGTCGTCTCGAGCATCAGCAACAGCATCAGCAGAATCCTCATCATCATCACCATCATCGAGGGTAGGTCTTGGTCGTGAGATTTGACACTATGCTATGACACTACGCTAAATTCACGCTAATCGTAGCGTAGTGCCATAACGTAGTGTCACGCCCAGGTGTCCCCAACACTACGCTATGACACGACGCGAATCACAGCGTAGTGCCATAGCGTAATGTCACGCCCAGGTGTCCCCAACACTACCCTATGACACGCCAACCGTAGCGTAGTGTCATAGCGTAGTGTCACGCCCAAGTGTCCCCAACACTACCCTATGACACTACGCTAACCGTACTGTAGTGTCACAGCGTAGTGTCACACCCAAGTGTCTCCAACACTACGCTATGACACTACGCTAATCGCAGCTCAAAATCCTCTGTCACGGAGCAAAGTCAAGCGAGGTAAAGCCCTGAGGAAAAGCAAAGTCAAACAACAACAACAAACAAACGCTTCCTGTTCCGCCCGCCTCAACTGTAGCGTAGTGTCATGGCGTAAAGTCACGCCCAGGTGTCCCGAACACTACGCTATGACACTACGCCAACCGTAGCAAAGAGTCCTCTCTCCCGGAGCAGAGTCACGCAAAACCCTAAGGAAAAGCAAACGAAAAAAAACGATTCCTTCTCCCCCGCCTCCACCGTAGCGTAAAGTCATAGCGTAGTGTCACGCCCAGGTGTCCCCAACACTACGCTATGACACTACGCCAACGGTAGCGTAGTGTCCTCTCTCACGGAGCAGAGACACGCAAAGCCCTGAGGAAAGGCAAACGAAAAAAAGATGATTCCTTCTCCCCTGCTCAACCGTAGCGTAGTGTTATAGCGTAAAGTCACGCCCAGGTGTCCCCAACACTACGCTATGATACCACGCTGCCGGTAGCGTGATGTCCTCTCTCACGGAGCAGAGTCAAGCAAAGCCCTGAGGAAAAGCAAACGAAAACAAAAAAAACGTTTCCCCCGCCTCCACCGTAGCGTAAAGTCATAGCGTAAAGTCACGCCCAGGTGTCCCCAACACTACGCTATGACTCTACGCTAACGGTAGCGTAGTGTCCTCTCTCCCGTAGCGGAGTCAAGCACAACCCGGAAGAAAAGCGAACGAAAAAAACGATTCCTTCTCCCCCGCCTCCACCGTAACGTAAAGTCATAGCGTAGTGTCACGCCCAAATGTCCCCAACACTACGCTATGACACTACGCTACTGGTATCGTAGTGTCCTCTCTCACGGAGCGGAGTCAAGCCAAACCCCAAGGAAAAGGGAACGAGAAAAAATACATTCCTTCTCACCCGCCTCAACCGTAGCGTAGTGTCATAGCGGAGTGTCACGCACAGGTGCCCCCAGCACTACGCTATGACACTACGCTAACCGTAGCGTACTGTCATAGCGTAGTGTCACGCCCAGGTGCCCCAAACACTACGCTATGACACTAAACTAATCGTAGCGTGATGTCACAGCGTAGTCTCACGCCCAGGTGTCCCCAACACTACGCTATGACACTACGCTAACCGTAGCGTGCTGTCATAGCGTAGTGTCACGCCCAGGTGTCCCCAACACTACGCTGTGACACTACGCTGACCGTAGCGTAGTGTCACACCCAGGTGTCTGAAACACTACGCTATGACACTACGCTACGGTTAGCGTACTGTCATAGCCAGTTGGCTTCAACACTACGCTATGACACTACACTAACCTTACTCTCTTCACGGTTAAGAGCACTTACCATCATCATCAACATCATCATCATCATCATCATCATCGTCATGATCGTCGGCATCATCGTCATCATCAACATCAGCGTCATGATCGTCGTCGTCATCCGCAGCGGCATCATCATCGTCACCACAATCAAAAGAAGCATTATTAGCATCATCAGCAGCATCAGCATCATGTTTATCGTCATCATCCTCATCATCATTAACAGTATCACCATGTCATCATCCTCATCATCATCGTCATCATCATCGTCATCATCATCATCACCGTAATCATCATCATCATCATCATCAGCAGCAGCAGCATCATCATCATCGTCCTCATCGTTATGGTCATCCATCGTTGGCTTCGTGTTCTTTCCCGTCCTCCCCATCATCATCAAACATAATCATCATCATGAGCATCATCATCAACAAAAAACATCACCAACAGTATCAGCATCATCACCATCAGCAGCAGCAGTATCAGCATCATCAGCATCATCACCATCAACATCAGTAACAGCAGCAGCAGCACAAGCAGCACCAACAGTATCAGCATCATCAGCATCATCTTTATCATCATCAGCATCATGATCATCATCCTCAGCAGCAGCAGCACTACCATCAACATCAGCATCGACATCATCATCAGCATCAGCATCAGCATCATCATCATCAGCATCATCATCATCATCATCATCATCATCATCAGTATCAGCACAATCAGCATCATCATCACAACCATCATCATCATCATCATCACAACCACGGCAATCATCATCATCATCACCACCATCACCATCACCATCAACATCACGATCATCACCACCACCATCACCATCATCATCACCACCATCATCATTACCACCACCACCATCACTCCACCACCACCACCACCACCGCCAGCACCACCACCGTCACCACCCCCTCCACCATCATATTCATCATCAGCACCATTAGCATCATCATCACCATCATCATCGTCATCATCATCATCAGCATCGTCATCATCATCACAATCGCCATCACCATCATCACCATCACCATCACCATCACCAGCACCAGCACCATCATCAGCATCGTCATCATCATCAGCGTCATCACAATGATCACCATCACCAACACCATCACCATAAGCATCAGCATCAGCATCACCATCATCATCATCATCATCATCGTCATCATCAGCAGCATCGCCATCATCGTTATCACTATCAGTATCATCATCATCACCAGCATCATCAGCATCATCCTCCTCATCATCATCATCGACAACGTCGTCATCATCATCATCAGCATCACCATCACCATCATCACCATCATCATCATCATCATCAGTTGCATGATGATGATCATCATCAGCAGCATCAACATCATAACCATCATCACCATCACCATCACCATCATCAACACCATCATCACCACCATCATCATCATTGTCATCGTCATCGTCATCATCAACATCATCAACATCATCATCAGCACCATCACCGTCACCATCACCATCAGCATCAGCATCACCATTACCAGCATCATCAGTACCAACAGTCTCTGCATCATCATCATCACCACCATCATCATCATCATCATAACCACCATCATCATTACCAACACCACCACCTCCACTCCACCACCACCATCACCGTAATCAATGTCATCATCATCACGTCATCATCATCAGCAGCAGCATCATCATCATCTGCATCGTCATCATCGTTATGGTCATCCATCATTGGCGTCGTCCTCTTTCTCGTTTCCCCATCATCATCAACATAATCAGCATCGTGAACATCATCATCAATAACAACAACAGTATCAACAGTATCAGCATCATCATCATCAGCAGCAGCAGCAGTATCATCACCATCATCATCATGATCATCATCATCATCACCACCATCATCAACAACATCAGTAGCAGCAGCAACAGTATCAGCATCATCATCATCAGAAGCATCATCATCAGCATCATCCTCATCATCATCATCCTCAGCAGCAGCTGTACCATCACCATCATCATCATCATCACCATCATCATCAGCATCAGCATCATCAGCATCATCAGCATCAGCAACAGCATCATCATCACCATCATACCACAATCATCGTCATCATCATCACCATCCCCATCACTATCACCGTCACCATCACCATCACCATCAACATCAACACCATCACCTTCACCACCACCATCCTCATCATCATCACCAGCATCATCATCATCATCATCATCATCATCATCATCATCATCATCATCATTATCATGATCAGCATCATCAGCATCATCATCATCGTCATCATCAGCATCATCGCCATCATCGTCATCATCATCACCGTCACCGTCACCATCACCATCATCACCATCAGCATCACCATCAGCACCATCAGCATCACCATCATGTTTATGATGATCATCATCACCATCACCATCCACGCCATCATCACCATCACCATCACCATCACCATTACCATGCTCATCACCATCATCATCGTCATAATCATCGTCATCATCACCATCCCCATCATCATCGTCATCATCATCACCATCACCATCTTCATCATCATCACCAGCATCATCATCGTCATCATCATCACCATCACCATCACCATCACCATCTCTATTACCATTTTCATCACCATCATCATCGGGTTCACCACCATCATCATCATCATCATCACCATCATCATGGTCATCGTCATCGTTTTTATCATAATCAGCATCATCATGGTCATGATCATGATCATCATCATCAACACAACGTCATCATCACCGTTATCATCATTGTCATCATCGTAGATTCCTCACCCTCCTCGTCCTCCTCACCCCCCTCCTCCTGGATGTGCGAGCCTGAGAGCCCGCCCCCAGAATAACGTCATCATTACCACGGACCCTGGAGGTCGCTTTCCCCACCCTCGCTCGTCCGCCAGCAACTCCCAAGCCACCCAAGGAGAAGAAGCCCTGAGAAGCCGAACCTCGCCCAGCGGGCCAGCAAAATCCTTTGAAAATCTCGCCCAGGAACGAGCCGGCGAGGCCAGGGAAAGCAGAGGCCAGACAGAAGATGGATGCCGACGAACCCAGGCAGCCAGCGGCGAGCTCAGGAAGTAATCGCCCGCAGCCGGGAAGCGCGCGCCAGCTCTCGAGCTGAGCCCCGCCGAGCTCGGTCCGAGTCCCTGGTGGGCCTCGGTGGGAGCGCTTTCTGGGCTTCGGGCAGGGTGCGTATCCAGCCCAGAGTTTCGAGGCGGATCCAGCCGTGGCGACGAGGGCCGCCGCCTGGGACGGGGAGGGACCCAGGGCTCCGAAGACAGGGACTATGTGCGAAAGGCCTTGATTTAGGTCGGGCGTGTCCTCCTACAGGCGGATGTTGGAGGAAAAAAAAAAGATAAATTCAAAATAGACAGAAAATGATCAAAAAATCGTCCCCACATCATTTTTCGACTATCTTTGAATATTCCTCCTGCAGAGGGACAGGCCCGACTTCTTAAGCGTTGATGCTGGCGCGCCCGGGAGAACTAACCGCAGCCGTGGGTCGAGGCAGCATCCGTTGTGCGCTCTCTGCGCGTGGATCTGGCCAGACCCCAGGACCCCCGAGGCCACGACCCCTCCACAGCGCTGGCGCCCAGAAGTCTCTCGACCCCTTCCCCGGGGGTGGCTCTTCATCCCGAGTCGTGCTCCGAGACGGGGCGCTCCCAGGGCCCGGCGAAGGCCCACCGAAGGCGATGAGGGCAAAAGATCTTCCGTCACGCTTTTTTTCACAGCGCGAGGAGGCGGAGGAGGCGGAGGAGGAGGCTGCGGAGGCGGAGGAAGAGGAAGGTCTCCGGGGCCCCGAGGGACGCCTCAAGCATCGTCTCCGGAAGCAGCGGCTGCTTGACCTCGAACTCCACCTCGCCGCTGTCCTCCGGCCACCGGTCTCCCGCCCGCCCTCCCCGCCGGCCCGCCCCCCGGCGGAGAGGGGCCGGTGCAGGAAGGGGCCCGCGGAGAGCTCAGGGACCCGCGTGCGGAAGACGTGCGGACGCCGAGCCGGACGACGCCGTCGTCGTCGTCGTCGTCGTCGTCGTCGTCGTCGTCGTCGTCGTGGTCGTCGTGGTCGTCGTCGTCGTCCTTCAGGGTTGCTGACACCCAGCGTGCGGAGTCAGTGTCCGACCAGTCTGGCCGCGCTTCGCTCCTTGCGGGCTCCGTCAGGGCGGCGGCGGCGGCGCACGGGCGCGGCGCAGCTCGCATCTCGTGGGGCGGCGCAGCGCGAGATGTATCGGACCCCAGGGGGGGGGAGAAAGATGAGGGTGAGGAGGACAAGTAGGAGGAAGGTGAGGGGGAGGAGGGGGAGGAGGAAGATGAGGATGAGGATGATGAGGAGGAAGGAGGAGGAGGAGGAAAAGCAGGAGGAGGAGGCAGAGGTCACCCTGGCATGGGAGGGAGGAAAAGGAAGAGGGAAAAGACGCGGAAGAAGTAGGTCACGATTAGCGCAAACACGATCGGGATGAGTTATGGATCGTGAGCGCAAAGGAGCAACCACCACCAGGAATCCATAGGACTCCATGCCCAAAGGCCACTTCCCCGAGCGCCCCTCTGATTCTTTCTTCTCTGCTGAATGGAAGTGGAGGACGCCAACCAAATGTCGGCACGGACGACGCCAGCCACATGTCCGAAGCCAAATGTCCGATCGGTCCGATGCACGGCTCCGCGCGCGCTGGCACGCGCGGCAGTGTGTGCCGAGCTGGCCTGGTGCACGGCTGGCGTCGGCTAGGATCGGACACCGCTGTCTCGTAGCTTATGACTGCCAGAATCCGCGAGACCATGCCTGAGTTATGGTTGCACTATTTTCCGGGCCGCCTGTGCGCAAAAAGTAATCTCCCTGGCTACATGTGCGAACCGCCGCCCCGAGGAGACTGACGCTGCCCTTGTGTGGGCGACAACGCTGGCACCTCTCGGCGGCGACTGCCTCATGGGAGGCATGAAGTGATGTGACCGAGGAGGCAAGAAACAGGAGCATGTGCAGAATTGGATTACTGCTGTGACTTTGACGGTGGGCTTATCATCGAAGGAGTTGATGTTGCAAGTACGAATGAGGGTTGAGGGCTTGTGTGCCCACTAGCTTGTGTTTTCGAAAATATTGGGCGCTGCCTGGAGTTGATATATAAAAACATATGTTGGCCTAACCTCTGTATGTTAGCTGATACAAACTTAGATAAGCCGTGTCGGCGTTGCTTTAACGTGCGTCGCTTCACTTTGCTCTACTCAGCGTAGCTGCCCGTGGTCTGGCTCAGCCTAGCTTACCTTGCCTGACGAAAATTCCATCGCTGAGATCTGCTGCACTATACCTATCCTAGTTCAGCCTAGCTTTGCTTGGCCTGGTTTAGTTCAGCTCAACTAAAACTGCACTTGCAGCTGTAGCAGCTGCTAGATTTTAGCATGGTCCGGCATAGCTTTGTCAGGCTCCGATCAGATTGCCGGTCCGCCTAATCCTGCGTGTAGCCAAGCATGGGTCACTTGAATTGGCCCGAGGCGCCACAGGAGCAGGAGAAGACGAGATTGACGGGGCATGACACATAGCGGTTCGGCACGGACAAAGCAGGCGGTAGGACCCATCCTCGCATTGGATGAGCCCTCCTCGCCCTGCTGCCTCCTCACTGCTCCCTCCTGCGGCCGAGGGGCATTGCCGCCGCCTCGCTACACGCCAGAGTGGCCAGAGGCACGAGTGACCTTTGGTGCGCGGCTTCGGGGTGGCCCAGGGGCCGGGCCAAACCCAATCGCGCAAGCCGCTGCCGTCGCGTCGCATCCAGCGGTCGGGGGACCCCAGTGGGCCCGCACCAGCGGTCCCTCTGGCGAAAGATCACTCGCTCTCAAGTGTGGTCCCCCTCTCCCGACCGACCCCCTCGGGGGAAAGGGGGCCTGTGGAGGTATCCGACGTCTGCGGAGGCGCCAGGAGGCCGGACGTCCCCAGCGCCGGCGACGTCATGATGCCTTCGACAACAACGTGAACCCCCCAGAGGTCAAACACGACCCAGAACGGAGACAGCGCTGAACAACATGCTACCACAACTGGCGCCAAAACGTGGATGCCGCCACGCGCCGAAAGATAGGTTAAGAGGCGTCGGAGTGAGGCCGACAAAATACGGAGCGAACGGGAAAACGGTTGCGTTTGAAAGCCGTTTTCTTCCTCACCAAACGTCCAATGGCGGATTCCCGCCAGAGCTTAGGGGAGTGCGCCGTGACAGCGAACGTCGAGAGGGCATGCAAGGGCGGCAGCACGCAACGAACATGCCAGGACCTACGGCCCGAACCCGCTCCCCAGGACCGGCGCCTCGTCCTGACTCGCTTTTGGACGGCGCTGGGGCCCGGCGAGGACCCCGCGAGGCCGACAGCTGCAAAAAACCTCCCGCCGTGTTTTTCCTCACGGCTCGAGGGGATCCGGATCTCGGGAGCGGCAAAGAGGGGGGTGTCCAAGAGGGGGGGGTGCAAATCATGACCGGCGGCATGTGCGCGGCCCAGCGGGGGGGCCAGGGCCGCAATAAAATAAGAAGAGGCGCCATGAGATCTGAGGAAAAATCATGGCCCGCGCCATGAAATCCCCCCCCCAGTCATCACCCCCCTCTTTTCCGCCCCCGAGGATCCACGGGTCGAGCAGTCGGCCCCGGGACCTCTCCCGGGGGACCCCTCCGGACCAGAAGTGTTGGAGGCGAGCCCCGCCGCGGCGACGACGGGGCCCCGGAGAGGCCCGGAGACCGTCGATCCTCGAGGCTCGAAGCTCGAAGGGGTCAGAGCGGCCTGGGGCAATTCGTGGGCTCCCCTTTTCCGAATAAGAGAACGGTGACCTTTTCCTGTCTTACCCCTCGTCGATTCTCATCCACATGTGGGTGGCCTTTCTCCGTCTGTCTCTTACTCTTCCCCCTTCTCTCATCGTCCTCCTCGCCGTGTGGCCCCTCCTCCTCCCGCGCCCTCCCCGTGGCGGTGCTTCATCGCAGCCCGGGGCGGTGCTGGGCGGGGTCTGCCTACCGAGGCTCCGAAACCATGCGGGGGCGGGGGGCAGAAGGGGGGAGGAAGGACTGCCGCAGAGGGACAACTCCAGGGCTCCCCGTCTCCGCGCTCCCTGCCCCGCCCGCCCCTCCTGTCTCGGGGCCAGCGCGGCCGACCTCCCTCCTCCCTCCGTGGGCGACACGGATATCCGCATCCGCGGCCTCCCGGGCCAGGCCTCTGGGCCGCGACCCCGCGGATACGCGGCGTTTTCTCGCGGGCGCCCCGCGCAAAAAGTATCCGTGTGACCGCTTACCAACGGGATCGCGCCTCGAAATCCAGACCGCGAGGGCGCAAACAATGCGGCTGCGTTCGCCGCTCATGATCCTTCCCCCTCTGCTGCCGCGGCCTCCTCCGGCTCGCAGGGCGTCCGTGTGCACGCGTCCCCCGCGCCCCTGGTCCGCCGTTTTGTGCTGGGGTTTGGCAGCGGAGGTGCTGCTGACGTCCGGTCCCGTGGCGCCTCCCCTGCAGGGGCGAAGCACGGGGACCATTGCCAAGATGTCGCGAGATCTTGCCGATGCTCATTTTGGTCGTGGTCCATGTCGGCCGTTGCCGATTCCGCGAGGACGATCCACGAGCTGACGCTGACCAAGTTCGACGGCGACCAAGAGCGAAACGAAGTTTCCGCGTTCAGTCTTTGGCATGGTCCCTGTTTTCTCTCACCCCGGCCCGGGAGGCCGCGGATGCGGATATCCGTGTCGCCCACGGAGGGAGGAGGGAGGTCGGCCGCGCTGGCCCCGAGACAGGAGGGGCGGGCGGGGCAGGGAGCGCGGAGACGGGGAGCCCTGGAGTTGTCCCTCTGCGGCAGTCCTTCCTCCCCCCTTCTGCCCCCCGCCCCCGCATGGTTTCGGAGCCTCGGTAGGCAGACCCCGCCCAGCACCGCCCCGGGCTGCGATGAAGCACCGCCACGGGGAGGGCGCGGGAGGAGGAGGGGCCACACGGCGAGGAGGACGATGAGAGAAGGGGGAAGAGTAAGACAGAGAAAGAAAGGCCACATGTGGATGAGAACGACGAAGGATAAAACAGAGAAAAAACTGCACGTTTTCTTATTCGGCGTTTCGACATTGGGCGGAAGAGGGGCGGGGGGTCTGGCTCTGGACCTTTGCTTAGTGCGATTGTTTGGAACCGTGCGTCCTACGAGGAGAGACAGCCAAGATCCATTCCAGGTGTAAGGGAAGGGGGGGGGCGAGGACCCGCGCCGATCGGCAAACGAATGCAGACAACAAAAAAAAAAAAAAAAAAAAAAAATCCTGGCGAAGGACCCAACCATATGCAATTGTGAATACCGCAATTGTGAATATCTTCTTCGGTGGCGCTCCCTATGGGGCCACGAAACGTGTGAGGGGTGTGCCGAAATGGGTGCGCGGGACGCGTGCGGGCACACCCACTGGGACCTTCGGTGGAGCTCCCTATGGGGCCACGAAGCGTGTGAGGGGTGTGCCGAAATGGGTGTGCGGGACGCATGTGAGCACACCCACTGGGACCTTCGGTGGAGCCCCCTTGCGGGGCCACGAAACGTGCGAGGGGTGTGCCGACATGGGTGTGCGGGACGCATGCGGGCACACCCACTGGGGCCTTCGGTGGAGCTCCCTATGGGACCACCAAACGTGTGAGGGGTCACGAAACGCGTGAGGGGTGTGCCGAAATGGGTGTGCGGGACGCATGCGGGCACACCCACTGGGGCCTTCGGCACGAAACGTGTGAAGAGCATGCCGAAATGGGTGTGCGGGACGCATGCGGGTACACCCACTGGGACCTTCGGCGGAGCTCCCTGTGGGGCCACGAACGCGTGAGGGGTGTGCCGAAATGGGTGTGCGGGACGCATGCGGGCGGCAGCACTGGGGCCTTCGGTGGAGCTCCCTATGGGGCCACAAAGCGTGTGAGGGGTGTGCCGAAATAAATGTGCGGGACGCATGCGGGCACACCCACTGGGACCTTCGGTGGAGCTCCCTATGGGGCCACGAAACGCGTGAGGGGTGTGCCGAATTGGGTGTGCGGGACGCATGCGGGCACACCCACTGGGGCCTTCGGTGGAGTGTGAAGAGCATGCCGAAATGGGTGTGCGGGACGCATGCGGGCACACCCACTGGGACCTTCGGCGGAGCTCCCTGTGGGGCCACGAAACGCGTGAGGGGTGTGCCGAAATAGGTGTGCGGGACGCATGCGGGCGGCAGCACTGGGGCCTTCGGTGGAGCTCCCTATGGGGCCACGAAGCGTGTGAGGGGTGTGCCGAAATAAATGTGCGGGACGCATGCGGGCACACCCGCCGGGACCTTCGGTGGAGCCCCCTTTGGGGCCACGAAACGTGTGAGGGGTGTGCCGAATTGGGTGTGCGTGACGCATGCGGGCGGCAGCACTGGGGCCTTCGGCGGAGCTCCCTATGGGGCCACGAAAAGGGGGGTGTGCGGGTGTGCGGGACGGCAGCACTGGGGCCTTCGGCGGAGCCCCCTATGGGGCCACGAAACGCGTGAGGGGTGTGCCGAATTGGTGACGCATGCGGGCGGCAGCACAGGGGCCTTCGGTGGAGCTCCCTATGGGGCCACGAGACGTGTGAGGGGTGTGCCGAATTGGGTGTGCGTGACGCATGCGGGCGGCAGCACTGGGGCCTTCGGCGGAGCTCCCTATGGGGCCACGAAACGTGTGAGGGGTGTGCCGAATTGGGCGTGCGTGACGCATGCGGGCGGCAGCACTGGGGCCTTCGGCGGGCTCCCTATGGGGCCACGAACGGTGAGGGGTGTGCCGAACGCATGCGGGCGGCAGCACTGGGGCCTTCGGCGGAGCTCCCTATGGGGCCACGAAACGTGTGAGGGGTGTGCCGAATTGGGTGTGCGTGACGCATGCGGGCGGCAGCACTGGGGCCTTCGGCGGAGCTCCCTATGGGGCCACGAAACGTGTGAGGGGTGTGCCGAATTGGGTGTGCGTGACGCATGCGGGCGGCAGCACTGGGGCCTTCGGCGGAGCTCCCTATGGGGCCACGAAACGTGTGAGGGGTGTGCCGAATTGGGTGTGCGGGACGCATGCGGGCGGCAGCACTGGGGCCTTCGGCGGAGCTCCCTATGGGGCCACGAAACGTGTGAGGGGTGTGCCGAATTGGGTGTGCGTGACGCATGCGGGCGGCAGCACTGGGGCCTTCGGCGGAGCTCCCTATGGGGCCACGAAACGTGTGAGGGGTGTGCCGAATTGGGTGTGCGGGACGCATGCGGGCGGCAGCACTGGGGCCTTCGGCGGAGCTCCTATGGGGCCACGAAACGTGTGAGGGGTGTGCCGAATTGGGTGTGGGTGACGCATGCGGGCGGCAGCACTGGGGCCTTCGGCGGAGCTCCTATGGGGCCACGAAACGTGTGAGGGGTGTGCCGAATTGGGTGTGCGGACGCATGCGGGCGGCAGCACTGGGGCCTTCGGTGGAGCTCCCTATGGGGCCACGAAACGTGTGAGGGGTGTGCCGAATTGGGTGTGGGTGACGCATGCGGGCGGCAGCACTGGGGCCTTCGGTGGACTCCCTATGGGGCCACGAAACGTGTGAGGGGTGTGTGCCGGGGTGTGGGGGACGCATGCGGGCGGCAGCACTGGGGCCTTCGGCGGAGCTCCCTATGGGGCCACGAAACGTGTGAGGGGTGTGCCGAATTGGGTGTGGGGGACGCATGCGGGCGGCAGCACTGGGGCCTTCGGCGGAGCTCCCTATGGGGCCACGAAACGTGTGAGGGGTGTGCCGAATTGGGTGTGGGGGACGCATGCGGGCGGCAGCACTGGGGCCTTCGGCGGAGCTCCCTATGGGGCCACGAAACGTGTGAGGGGTGTGCCGAATTGGGTGTGGGGGACGCATGCGGGCGGCAGCACTGGGGCCTTCGGCGGAGCTCCTATGGGGCCACGAAACGTGTGAGGGGTGTGCCGAATTGGGTGTGGGGGACGCATGCGGGCGGCAGCACTGGGGCCTTCGGCGGAGCTCCCTATGGGGCCACGAAACGGTGTACTGGGGGGGTGAAACGCAGGGAAGAGGGGGAGGAGGGAGGAGGAGGGGGAGGAGGCAGCGGGAGGAAGGAAGGAAGGAAGGAGAACGCGGGGCACCGTCTCTTCAAAACGAGGACCCAACACCACAGGATGGTTGTGAAGACAACAAAAAGAAAAAAAAAAAACAAAAAAAAAAATCATAAGGGAGACGCAGACGTAGAAAGACACAGAGACAGAGACAGAGACACAAACAGACACAGAGACAGCGACAGAGATGGAGACAGAGATCAAGACAGAGAGAACGACTGAAAAAGATGAACCAGGCGCGACCCGAATTAGCCTTTGGAAACAAGCCCGGAACGAACTCTACGAAATGACCCCAGCGCGCCCGCGCAACTGAAATCCACAATGAGCTTCGAGTGCCAGCGCAGCTTCTCGGGTGGAGGAAAGAAGGAGGAATGGGATGATGCGTTAGATATCGCGCGCAGCATGGTTACATCTGTTGCCCATCGCCCCTGCCGACGCGGGCGCAACCAAGAAAAGGCGGCGGCAGCCAGCTGAGAGCAGCTGAGCTGCAAAGGGTTCATCTACACCACAGGTTTTGAAACGCACACAAGTTTTGCCCACAGGTTTTGCAAGCTACACCGCCTGTTGGGGCTCTATGGACACGTTCACCCCCCGCCACTTCCCAGGGGCCCGCGGACGCCACCGGGCGCCTGGACAAACGGCCCCCGCGCGAGAGCCACGCAGAACTGCTTGTTGCCAGTTGTTTGAAACATGAAAGCGTCGAGGGTTTTCTTCATTGGCCGGCGCTTTCCGCCTCGGGTTCACGCGCGCAGGCTTTCCAACGCTGCCGCGCGCCTCCGCGCCCTGGCCGCCGCCCCGCCGCCCCCTTGCTCGTCCTTGCCCCTGCCGCCTCTGTGCGCGGGCTACCCAGCGCCGCCGTGCACCCCCTTGCCTTGCTTGCCCTTTTCCCCTGCAAGGCCCGCCCTGCTCTTCCGCGTCGCGGACGTAGCCCTCGTAGACGGCGAGCCCCCCCCCTATCGTCCACACCTCAACGGCATTCACGCACGCGTTGCGAAGCCCCTGGCCGCAGTCGGCGTCGCCGGCGAGCGGGGCAAGCGCCGTCGGCCTGCTCGTCGCTCTGCTCCAACGCGCGCACGTTGCGCACATGAACCCGAACAGCTCATAGAGCTCTCTTTGCCACCGCCAGCACGCCCTGGAACGCGGGGCCGGGCAGGCCCCCACGCCGGAGCTCGCCTTGCATCTCGCGGGGCAGGCGACTGCCTTCTTCCGCGAGCCGCGCCTCGCGCACTCTCCCATGCGCTCCATAAGGCGCTCAGCAAGCGGACAGTCGCCGACGCCCAGACCTTCGCGACGCTGCCGTTCATCGCCGATTGTCGCGACCTGCCCCGCCAGCTCAATGGCGGTGTCCAGGGCGCAGAGACAGGTTGCGCAACTCCCCTCGCCGCTGCTGCCTCCGCCGCTGCCGGAGCAGGTCACGCAACGCCGCGACCCAAC
The DNA here is from genome assembly GCA_963575745.1 of Prorocentrum cordatum. Lineage (NCBI taxonomy): Eukaryota > Dinophyceae > Prorocentrales > Prorocentraceae > Prorocentrum > Prorocentrum cordatum. Next base: position 380,556 of record CAUYUJ010004080.1, on the reverse strand, counting down.
TGCGGCTGCCATGGGACATGCACCTCCAAGTCGACGAGCCGCGCAGGCCGCTGCACCCAGTGAGACTTTTGCCAATCTCTAGCATCCAGGCCTGCGCTGAAAATCCGCCAACCCCGCGGGCGGGGGGAACCTGGCCTGCGCTGGCTGCAGCCAGAACTGGAGGCGCGCCGCTCGATCGCTGGGCGGCGCCCATCCGCGACATCTCCTTAGTTGGACGAAGAGGACAATAGAACGAGGAGGAACACGAGGGGAAAGAGGAGATGGGCAAGGAGAAAAACGGAGTCCTGGGGCGCGGACGCAGCGTCGGACTCCTGCGCCACGTCGCCGCGCCGGCGCTGGATTGCGCGGCGAATGGCCCAGGGGGCAATTCAAGCTACTTTGCATTGCGAAGGCTGAGTGGTTGATCTCCGCCCATCACGGCGCGCGGCGAATGTTCGAGCACCCCCCGGAAGAACCCCTCGTCTGCAGGCGAGCCAGAAGCTCGAAGGGCCCCCCTCCCGACGCCGGCGCGCGACGGAGCCGCGTCGGAAAGAGGAGCTCCGCAGCGCTTC
>CAUYUJ010004080.1:350005-375005 GCA_963575745.1 Prorocentrum cordatum | reverse complement strand
CCCGAAGGCAAACTCCTGACCCAGGACCACCACGCCGCTGTCAGAGGAACCAAAAAACTGCACAAGCATGAACTGTCGAAGGTCTGCGCGGATGTCTTGGGCAGGCGACGGACACCCCCCGCCCTGGCGCGCGAAGCGCGCCGTGGTCCGAGCCAGAGGCACCGCCAGGGAGGATCCCGCGCCGACCCCACGAACTCCGCACGGACCTCCGAACCAAAAAAATGCCGCTGCCCGTGCCGTGCTTGGCTCCTCCAGCTGTGGTAGACCCCGGCGATGCCCCCGGCGATGGCGTCCAGCAGGGGTCTGCCGGAGACGCGCAGCTTGTACACCGACACCCTGACCTCCTGAACGCCGCTCGTCGGGCGGGGGGTAGTGGGTGGTGGCCTAAATGAGCGACGATCAAAAGGAGTCTTACGCGAGATGGCACAACAACCTTACGCGGCGGCTTACGCGGGCCGCCAGCGCGGCACGCTGCATTGGAGACGAGGGCGCTTACGCGCGATCTTACGCGGGCAACTTACGCGCCAATGTCGGCGCAGACGACCCCGTTTTTCTGCGCTGCTCAAAAGGGTGGTTGGAGCCAGCAGAGACCCAAAAGGGGCCCGAAAGGACCCCTTGGGTGGCCCTTCAGGGCTCTCCTTGGGCCCACAATTGTCCACCCTTCCACCCTCCGTTTACCACCCATTCCACCTTGAAACTCCCCATTTTCGGGTGTTGTCAGAAGTGCCCCTGGCCCAAGGTGCCCCCAGCTTCTCGCTCCATCTCGGAGCCTCTGGGGCCCTCTGGGCCTCGTGAGGGGGTGCTCTGGAGGCCGTCTGGGCCACCCCGAGAATCCTTGGGGGACCTTGGGCCAGGGGCACTTCTGGCAACACCCGACATCTAGGCCAACCCCCCCTCACCACCCACCCGAGCTCGGCAGGCGCTGCGGGCTGTAGTCCCCGGCCTTGCAGGCGTCATTGCCCATGCGGCGGCGCCGCAGCTGGCCGCAGCAGTGCCCCCCCCCGCGCGCGCTGGGGGGGGGGGGGGGCGCCACCACGAGCCGGAGGCTGCGGAGGGTGCTCCGCTCAGGCGAGGCCCAGAGGAGGGAAAACCGGCGCTCCGCTCTCCTGCGGAGACGAGGCCAGGACGAGGGCAACATCGAGCGAGGATGCATTGAAAATCTCTGTCAAAGATGTTCGAAGATCGGCGCCCTCTCGGAGCGTTGCGGAGCGCTCTGAGAGCGTTGCGGAGCGCTCCGGAACGGATTTGATGCGAGGCGGGGAGTTATCCATAACCACCGCCTGGGAACCGACGTCCTGGTGCCCCAGCGGGCGGTGGATATGGATCTATTTCGGCCCCCAAAAACCCGAATGTGTCCATATCCACCGCCTGCCGAGGCTCCGAAAACTGACCCTCCAGGCGGTGCATATGGGAAAATCCCCGCCTCGGATTTCATCCTCGTCCGAGCAGCGTCCGACTTGCTCCGAGTGCCGGAACAGGCAGCACCGAATCGGGAGATCGGATCGGATCGGAACGTGTACCGCATCGGACCGCATCGGCTGGGAGCCAGAAGCAGATCGAATCGGCGGCGCCAGGATGCATCACAGCGCCACGCAAGCATCGGGCTGCATCGGACCCCCCCGAAAATCGAAAATCGGATCGAACCGGTGAGGCCAGAGCCAGATATCGAACCAGAACGATCGGATCGAAGTGAACCCCAGAACGCCCCCGGAACCCCAGGCCGTCCTCCTGCAGCAGGGTCGTGTCATGACGACGCCAGCACTGGCTTCTGACACCGCGCGAATCGCTCAGACATGAGATCGGTGGCTTTTCGCTCGTCAGGTCGCTTCGTGTTGGCAGATGCGGGGACACGGGCGGCGTTCAGTCATCAACGACCGCGGCGGGGTCGCCGTCGCGTCGGCACGACACGTAACCACCGTACTGCTGCTACGCGTGGCAATTTGTTCGCACGGCCGATCATGCTGCCGCAAGAACTAATCCAATGCTACAATGCTTATCCCTCCCTACGCCCCCTGCTCATGCTCCTTGTCCTCCTCACCCTCCTCCTGCTACACCCACCTCCAACACATCCCCCTCCTGATCCTCCTCCTTTTCCTTATAATTAGCTCCTCACTCTCGCACCCCGAGGCCGGTCGAAAGGGCGGGCTGGACGTTTCGCCTGAGACTTCCTGACCACTCATGACCCTGATGCTTACAAACTGACTACAGCTTCACAGATGGAGGGCGGGTCGCTTTCAAAATCTGGCTATCGCCTTGACACCGCGGACATTCGTTCTAGGAAATGTGCAAGGAGCTTCACGGATTGGGGGCGGTTCGTTTCCAAATGTGGTTCTCGCCATAGCGCCGCGCGCATTCGTTCTAAAAACTGAGAGAAGCTTTACGCATGGAGGGCAACTCGTTTTGTAAGTGTGGCTCTCGCCTTAGTGCGACGCGCATTCGTTATTCAAATTCACAAGAGCGTCACTGACGGAGGGCGGCTAGATTTCAAAATGTGGTCCTCGCCTTAGCGCCGTACACATTCGTTCTAGAAAATTTGCAAGAGTTTGAAGGATTGAGGGCGGTTCGTTTTTCGAATGTGGCTCTCGCCTGAGCGCCGCGCGCCTTCGTTCAAAAATTTCGCATGGGCCTCACGGATTGAGGGAGGGTCGTTCTTTTAGACGTGGATCTCGCATTAGCGCCGCGCATATTCGCTTGAAACACTTGCAAGAGTTTCACTGACTCGCATGGGTAACGTACCAGAAATGAAGTTCTGGAACGATTCAGGAGTGTCACGGCGGAACAATTCCGTTGATTCGCGGTGTTGAAGTCCCAGAAACGGCGTTCTGGCACGATTCAGGATCGCCAATACGTAACAGTCAGGTTGGCTCATGGCGTCGAAGTCCTGAGAAGGGTGATCTGGCACGCTTCAAGATGTTCACACGGATGTCCCGCAACGGTGCAATTCCCTCAGTGGCAATGACTCCTTGCAGGAGTCTATGAAGAGGGAGCTCGGAGGGAAGGCTCATTGCGATATCGTTAACGAACCCTGGTCCTCCCCCTCCTCTTCCGCCTTTTCCTCCTCCTCCGCACCTCCTCCTCCTCCTCCTCCTCCTCCTCCTCCTCCTCCTCCTCCTCCTCCTCCTCCTCCTCCTCCTCCTCCTCCTCCTCCCTCCTCCTCCCCCTCCTCCTCCTCCTCCTCCTCCTCCTCCTCCTCCTCCCTCCTCCTCCTCCTCCTCTCCTCATCCTCCTCCTCCTCCTCCTCCTCCCTCCTCCTCCTCTCCGCCCCCACTCTTCCCCTCCCCCTCCCCCTCCCTCTCCCACTCCTCCCCCTCCTCCCCCTCCTCCTCCTCCTCCCTCCTCCTCCTCCTCCTCCTCTCCTCCTCCTCTTCCCCCATTCCTTTCCCCCATAAGTAACTCCTCCCTGTCGCACCCCGAGGTCGGTCGGAAGGGCGGGCCGGGCATTGCGCTTGAGACTCCCCTGCCACTCAAGACCCGGAAGCTTCAAAATTGGCAACAGTTTCACAAATGGAGGTCGGGTCGCTTCCAAAATGTGGATGTCGCCTTGGCGCCGCGCACATTATTCTCACCAATGTCCAACAAGAACTTCACGGATTGAGGGAGGTCGTTTTCAAAATCTGACTCTGTCCTTAGCGCCGCGCACACTAACAAATACCGGATTTTCACCGGCGGAGGGCTGCTCTTTTACAAAATGTGGTTTTCGACTTAGTGCCACGCACATTCGTTTTGAAAAACTTCACGGATGGATGGCGGCTGGTTTTCAAAATGTGGTTATATTGTCTTAGCGCCGCGCGCATTTGTTGTCTATGTTTGGGCTGGTTTTAAAAAGTTCGCATGGTTAAGTACCAGAAATAATGTCTTGGAGCGATCCAGGATTGTCAAGGCGCAACAGTTACGTTGATTCGCGGCGTCGGAGTCAAAGAAATTGTGTTCTGTCACGACTCAGGACCGTCAAGACAAAAGAATCCGGTTGATTCGTGGCGTTGAAATCCCAATAATGGTGCTCTGGCACGGCAAAGGATCTTCAAGCGCTTGCCGCATAACGGGGACCTTCCCCCAGAGGGAATGGAACCTTCTATGGGGCCTATGGAGAAGGAGCTCGAAGGGAGGGTTTATTGCAACATCGTTGTTGAACCCTGGGTTTACCCTGGTCCTCCTCCTCCCCCTCCTCCTCCCCCTCCTCCTTTTTACGTTGGCCGAACCTGAATCCTACGATTGTGGCGTTCTTGAACAAAAAAACAGAGTGCGACTCGAGTCAAGGTGTACCTGAGGGGCGCGGCGGAAAATGAGAGAATTAAAGACGAGGCCAAAAATAGCAGGAATAGAAGGCGCCCGCCAGGTATTCGAGGGAGGCACTAATCTCGGTAGCCAAGTACCCCCAGTAAGTGTAGCCGACACCCCCACCTGTTATAGGTAATGCCTCCTCGGGTGGCAAATAAGTACAAGAGTGCGAGGGCGACGCATAGACAGCGGCAGTTCTAGGGTTGCTGCCCAAGGTTTAAGGTTGACCCCAAACCGTAGGCAATTCCGCTCTAGCTACCCTAACCTGGCAACTCCACCTGCCCCATCACTTGTTTCAGAGCATGTGCCAACTAGGCAGGCTGCCACTGTGATCAAAGGGAAAAACTGGCTATAATGTTCCCAGCAGGCTTGATACTAGTGATGGCAAGGCTGGGTGGGGGGATAACATGGAGAAGCTGCGTGTGTAAATAAGTGGCGTCTGGTGACTGCCAGAGAAATGGTTCCTCCTCCGCCACCTCGGCTTGGGCACCAGTTGAAGCAGCTTGTACCTTGCAATTCAAAGAAAAAGGCTCTGGGTACAAACTGCTTCATGGGCACGTGCTACCTTGCCTGCGAGGCTGGCCTGGTGAGGTACCAGTGGCTAGTGTGTACCGTGTTAAAGGCAGTTCTTGGAATGCTGCCCTAGACTGTTCGTTGCACAGAATGTACATCAAGTAGAAGTGGACGTTGCTGTAGCGAACGGCGTGCAGCGAGTACTCCACCCTTGCCCACCACGACCATGCCCGTCCCACAGTCCACCAATCTCCAAACCGAGGCTAGAGCGAGGCGAATGCGCACTGCGCAGTCTTGCCGATGAGGCCGGGCTTTTGCGGCACACCCTAACCTGCAGAAGAAATCCAGCAATCTTCGGGCTGCGACCTAGGGTTTGCATAATAACCCCAAACTTGCAAATGGAGTGCACCACCAGCGCGTCAGGGCCGCGCGGAGAGGGGAGGGCGCAACGCCAACCAGCGAACAAGAGGGAGGTGAGCACACAGAAATGCGCCGTCTGAAGACTGTCAAAGGGTGCTCCTGCTCAGCCAGAGTGACAATAATGCAGCGAGCGCGCCGCCAGCAAGGCGGGGGATGACCAGGCACGAGTAGCACTCCACAACCAGATTGCTCACGCGCCCAGGGTTGTGGAGCGAAAGAACTAGGCTAGGAGCGTGCACCTCTCTTACAAGCCTTGCACGACAACAAGGCTGGAAAAGTCAAAATGAAAAGTCCCTCTTGCCAGCAGTGGGCACGCTCTTTTTGCCGGCGGTAGGCCCGCTCTTCGGTTCCCAGGTGGAGGGGCCACCGACACCGCGATTAATGTCAGGAGTAAGTGGGTGCACCACGAGAGTCAGGGACAAAGAACACAGGTAAAAACGATGCATGGGTGCTGCAGTGCTGTGCAATTGAATAAGGGGGCCCCCCCGCGATGGGGCCCCGAGTGCCCGTCGGGCGCACTGCATGGAAGATCACCTGTTCCAGGTGTCCTCAGAGCGCCGGGCATCAGCTGTAGAGGAGGGGGCGCGCCGCGAGATAATAAGCCGAAGTGGCCAAAAGGAGGCATTCCGCAGCAGCGATGGCGAGAGCAATAAGGAAGAAATCGCTGCGCATGGAATCTTGTGCTCGGCTGGCCCGTAGCAGAGGCTGGTCGAATAAGTTGGGCCCCTCTCCCGCCACCACCCCCAAGCACCACCCCACCTCCGCCAGCGCATCGGGGCCGCGCGAGAGGCGAAGACAATTACAGGTAGCAAAGCAAGAAACTGCGCGGTGATACGCGCAGCGACCGAGCGCGCACGCTGCGCGCTGCAGTCGGGTTCTAAGGTCAACCCTCAACCTTCCAAAAAGAAGCGCGCAATCTTTGGCCTGCCACCCAGGGTTCTGCAGAATTGCCCCGAGCCTGCGCACGGATGGAGGCGCCACCATCGCGTCGGTCGGGGCCGCGAACAAGAGGGCGCAGGGCAGATCGAGAGTTCGAGAAAACCAGAAGCAGAGGAGGCCGACGAGGGCCCACCGAAGGTGCCCCTCAGAGTCGGCAATGCAGGTAACCACCTTTCCGTAGCAGTGGTGAGATCACTGCCTGCGGGGCCTACTCCTGCGGGGACCCAGTAATGAACAAAAAAACACATATATAAATATATATATATATACATATACATACATATATACGGATAAAACAAATAACAAAACAAACGATGCGCGCAATATCTGGGCAGCCACCCAGGGTTTCCAGGGCGCCCCAAATCTTCTTAGACAGAGAAGTACCACCAACGCATCGCGCACGGCTGAGCAAGCAGAGACACGGGCCGCGAGAGGGGGGGGTAAAGTGCATATCAGCAGGGAGCACAATGCGCAGCATACTGCAAGTGACGCGCCTGCACTCCATTGACACCAGGCGTGGTCCATCTGCGGCAACTGATCAGGAGGAGGCACTGGCCGCGAGGTCGCGGTATCCTTTGTTGATTGCTGCCCTGTACTGGTTGTGGTGAACGCGTTGGTCGTCGTCTCGTTTAAGTAGACTGGTCCATGTTGGTGGGCGTCGGTTTGGGTTTCGGCATAGCCTTGCGTAGTGTTACCTACTGTTTGGGCGGGGGCCCCCTCAAGGTGCTCCAGGCGCGCGTTCGTGCAAGCTGTTGAGGTAGGTCTCGCAGCGGGACCGATGCGCGCGGAGCCTGGTCATGTAGTCCTGGCACGCGGGGTCGCCGACATTGTTGAAGATGTTGCGCTGGTTGAGAATGTGGATATGCTGTCCCCCCCCGTCTTGCTGATTCGCAGTGCGCGGCGGTTGCTCGTGCTGCAATAGTCGGGAAGCAAGTGCGGCGCGTCGCAAGCGTCTGTGGAGCCAGCTGTCGCCATGGAACATATTGTATCCATTGTTGGGCGTTGATGTATTCGTCTGGTGGGTAAATGATGGGCATGTTTAGTGTGGATGGTGGTGAGTGCACCGGCACGAATAGGTGGGATGGTGGCCATTTGATCATGGTGGCGAATGTGGGTGTGATCGTGTTTGGTGTCGCCGGCGCGTTGTTGTTGTTGGGCGAGGTCGGTTGTCGTTGTGCTGACTGATCAGCTTGGTCAATCAGGTGTGCTGGCGGTGGTCTGTAGAGTCGCTGGTGCGTCGTCGTGGTGATGGTTCTGACAGTCTTGCTGACGTGGATTTGGGGCATAGGCTTGCTTGGGATCGTGATTTGTTGCGGTCGGGTGTAGATGTGCATGGTGACTTGTTTGGTGACTACTGGTGGAGTCGGTCCGCTGGGCGTTGTGTGGGTGTGCTGGTAATGGCACTGCTGCTATTTTGTTAGGCGCTGTCGGTTTGTTGGGTCGGGCTCGTTGGGCTGTCGAGCGTCTCCCACGAGGGTGGTAGCGTGGGTGCAAGTGGCTTGGGCTTGCTGGGTTGCGATGATGGTGGTGGTGGTCGGTAGCGGCTGTCTGTTATTGGGCGTCAGCATTGGCATCTAGGTCGCTGGAGCTGTCGCTGTCGTCATGCTCGGTAGTGGTGTTGCGCCTTATTGCAGTTGGGTTACAGATCCGCTGCAGTAGGTTGGCTGTCTCACGAATGCATACCGCCCAATCGTACTTCAGGACGTCGTCCACGTTGTGGCATGCATGGAGCCACTGGGCAACTTCTTGTATGGCGTTAATATTGACGGTGTTGAGCGGGGCGTGTCCATTGGCGAGCAGCTCGTTGAGATGCTGGTAAGTCGTGACAACTTGTACTCGTAGTCCTATAGTCTCGGTAGCGTGCTACAAATGCCTGTAGGCGTTGCCGTATCGTGTGAAAGTAGGGAACTTGGGCGGTTTGGGCATCGGTTGGTGTGCGTCTGTTTGAAAGGCGTCTTTGAGCTTGAGCCTTTTGTGTTTGTTGTCAGTGGGAGGGTGAAGGTCGATAGTGGTGTGGCTCTGGAGTCTGGTCGTAGTGGTGGATGCGGTAGGCGTTGCTTACCATCTTGGTGGACAAACATATCGTTGTTGTACTTGCCGAGGCATCTGTGCCAGCCAGGTCGTACTAGGTCACCGCTCGGAAATGTGTAAGTATATGAGTTGGTTGTGTCGTGGTAGTATATTGCATGATGACAGTGGTCTTAGTATTATCCTTATGTGCCTGTGCCGTTGGCGAAGTAGCAATATGCTGCACATCCGCTGGGAAGGTGCATGTCATGGTACGTGTTGGGTTTGAACGGTGAGAGGCATACTTCTTGGAAGTCTGATGCTCTGCTCATCTTGGCCCATGGGTCGTACCTGTCGCTGTTGTCTGCAGAGTCGGTAGTGTCGTAGCAAAGTTTGGAGTAGTCGTGCCAGTGGTAAGGCCGTTCGTCAGAGTTGGTCTCCGTCGGTGGTGTCGGCGTCTTTGCTGGCTCTGGTGGTATGTAGTCGTGGCTTGTGTCGGTCCTTCGACTGTCGGGTTTGTCCTTTTCTATTTGAAGGTAAGGTGTGGGATGGCCTGCTCTGGTGGTAACACTTTCACGTGTCCGTTGCACTTGCGACGCTGCTTTTCCAAGTGGTCGTACTGTCGTTTTGCGATGACGTACCGTTCTGCGAGCTGTTGCTGTACAAATTCGTAGCGCTCGCCGTCGGGAGGTAGCCTCCTCCTTCGCCGTCGGGAGGTAGCCTCCTCCTCCAACGCCTCCTCCTCCTCCTCCTACTCCTGTCTCCTTCCTCCTCAATATTCCGTCCTCCCTCGTTCCTCCTCCCCCCCCTACTCCAGTCGAAAGTGAGCCTGGTAGGTCACATTGCATCCAATTCCATGTCGAATGAATACGATATGGGGAGTGGATGGGTAAGATAGGATAATATCGATGTATCGGTCTTTCCAGCACATAGCGAATACCAAGTCAGGTATCCGGGCAAATAGGGCGCGCGTGCCTTGAGCCAAAGGCAACGGCGCGCGAGCTATACTCCCGATTATGTACAACATCTCCCAAAAAGCTACCCTTAAAGTCGGGAGGGGAGGAGACGGAGAGTATAGCCGCGCAGCCGTTAGGCTCTACAAAGGCCGCGCGCACGACTGTTTGCAAGAAAAACAGTGCGTACAGTCTGGCCTAACACCAGACTGTAAGGCGAGTTTCCTCGCAAAGCATTTCACGCAAATACGAGATAGCCCCTTGGACGTCAAAGAGCTATCGGCCCGGCTAGACGTGAGCCAACCGGGCTACACCTTACCGAGCAAACGGATATTATGACAACGAGCCTGAACCAAGCTGAACAGGCTCGTCGCCAAGCGTGAAATGGTAGGCTCGTTTCCGAGCACCTAGAAGGGCGCCTCTGTATTAGGCGCCCACACTGACGAACTGGACCGCGGGGGCAACAAGGACAGACTAAAAGTGATTAGACTTAGGCTTGCTTCTGTCCTCGGGACCTCGAAAGGGAACAAACTGCTTCACGTCATACTTAAATGACTGAGTGCCTGACATCACTTCCAAAAGCAGCTCCCGATCGATGCTCCCCTTGGTATGCCCATCTGCGGTCATATCTCTAGTATCACACCACTGCACATTATGTACTATACCTATATCCATGAGCTCACGTATCCAGCTGATATGTCCAAGCAAGGTCCTTCTGTCGGTATATTAAGATCCTTGCTTGATAGCGATTTATAAACCGACTCAGCGTCCATGGTAAGAGATACTTTAATGGCTAGGCCCCCAACTTCACGCATATCTCGTAGTTGTCGTGGAGCCAGAGCCCCTGCCTTGAGCTCGTGGAGAATGATGAGCGTAGGGTAACACTCATCAATGTTATGTGCAGCTGCGAGTGCCTCCGCGGCATAGCTGGACCTCACCTGCAGTCGGTGCGATTTGCATAGTCCGTCACAGAGGTGAACGACGGATTTGCCTTGAGGCGAGGTTCCTCGCCGTAGTACGTTGGCCCCGCGTATGCCATAGCCCTTGGTCTCATCGCCCTCCTCTCCGGTGAGCTTCCGATACCCTGAATCGCTGTGTATGTCAACTTCGTTCGTCGGCTTCATCCGAGGGAAGGCGATGCGTTTCGGGCTGCTGATCAGCTTTCGCGTCACAGCATTCAGTCGCCTGACTTGTAGGTTGGTGGGCTCTTGGATTTTCTGGAGAGAGACCACGCATACCATGAGCCAGACTTGAGTAAGAAGGGCATAGGCGAGGGCTCCTCGCAAGCTGACGAACACGTCGGCGATGAGTTCGGTGGCTTTGGCATCGGCCGCCGCTCCTGTAAGTTCTGGGTGGGTGATAGGACGTAGTTGTTTGATATACTCGTCCTGATCCATGATCACATCCCCTTGGTCATTCTTAGTGTAGCGAACGGCACAGTTCGTATATGAGTGTTTGTTAAGCTTGCAGTTGCCAAAAACCTTTTCGACACGTTGCACATAGTCGTCTATATTTTTTCTCTAGGCCTGTCATATTCATATCATCGACATGCGTTGCCGTTAACAAATCTTGGCTGAAGTCAAATTCAGGATCATAACTTGTTGGTGCAAGGCCTATAGCTCGTGTGGTCGCACGAAGCTTGAGAGAGAACGCTCTTGGGGCGTCAATTGTACCCGTTCCTGGCTTGAGGCACCTGAGGCAGCGTCGCCTTTCGTCATAGGATGAAAAGCCGGGCAGTGCACGAAGTACCTGGGCACTTCCCGGTGGAAGGGTGAAGCAAACCATGCGAGTTTCCTCGCCTGTGGCATGGGCAAGTTCCTCATAGGTCAAACCCTTGAGGAACGCTTTGTCGATATCCATGGATGCTAAGATCCACTCTGGATGGCATGCCGCCTCACTTGCCAGGAGTCTCCGGGACTACCTTCGAGAGGTTCCCGAGAAGGTTTCCACATCGAAAGCCGCAGTGTCCATAAATCCACGAAGGACAAGTCTGAGACGGATGGTTTTAACGTTCTCGGTACCTACCTTCACAAACTTCCACCTGTATACATATCTGGATGTCATGATGTCGGAGGCTTTGGAAAAATCATACATCTCAAAGCACCGGTTAGCAAGCCAGATCTTGAGTTCAGTGCACAAAGATTCACTAACCTCTTTCGGGTGTGCTGCTATGTCGGCTTTGGTGAGTAGGTCGTCTTCCTTAACAACCACAGCACGTTTAGCAGCAGAGGATACATATACTCTCATCGTTGCGACCATATCAACGTCGAGCTGTGCAAGTTGAGTCTGATCCAACACTACCTTTGACATTTCTGATGTAAAACAGAACTCAACATAGGGACCATATTCATCACTGTCAAGAGAGTAGCCCTCGTCAGGTGTGGTTGAGCATAGAGAGACTAGACAGGGCTCTTGTGGTTCAGGCTCGTCTCCGAACGTTTCCGACAATACGATATCTTCTTCGTCCACAGATGCTGAAACCAAAACGCATTGGTCGGGCAGCATGGTTGTTGGGACGCAGTACAGATAATCGCCGGTAGTCGTCGTGGGATGAAGGTCCATACGTAACTCGTCGCACCACTCTTCCAGCATCATGGCCTCGATATTACGTTCCTCGTTATCTTCATAGATTGTCGACAGACGGCCTTCACTTGGTGATGAAGCACCTGGGGTGTCTGGTGGAGGCCTGCTTCCAGGCGAATCGCGTTCTCCAGACGTGGTGCCCGGGCGCTGATACTTGGCCAGGTCGTCGTGACATCCTAAGGAAGGAACATGTGAGGTCAAGAATTGGATAAGTCTGGAATGAGCGCTACCAGTGATTGAGAAATGTTCAGGCCAGTGCCCCCACACTCATAATAGTGGAAGGCTGGGCTGACATCATTGTCGTAGTGGATCAGCGTAGACCCGGTGGCGTACTTTGCTGCAGGTAGACTTGACACACTTTTGACCAATCTAACTGCTACTACGTGTTCTACTCGGAAAAAGTTTCGCACGAGATACTGTAGTGCAAGATGTACGCGCGGGTGAAACTTGCTGTCGTCTGAAAGATTGAGGTTTCCCTTGTAGTCTGGGATGTAGCCAAAGACTTTGGCAGGTTTCCCTGCACCGAGGTGTGCCACATGCGTAAGGACTGTTTGCATGGCCATATTACCCATGCCAAGTTCCCGTGTGAGGAGACATTCAATGTATAGCGTGTGACGAGCATCAGGATACATCACAATTACCTCACGAGATCCTGCCTTGACAACAATGTGTCCTCTTTCAGGCACGTTACGGATCACAAGGAATGGGCCGTTCCAGCCCCCATGATCGTCCTTAGTGGCAGTGGGTCGATGGTAGTCGACCAGATCCCCTGCTGAGTAAAGGCGAGCACCATCTGGAGCCGTTTTAGCCTTGAGAGTACGATTTGTCTTGGCCACAGCCGTGGCTTGAGTTATTGCTTCTAGGCAAACTTCCCTCACACGACGTTCCCGTTCGTGGCCTGATGTCTCGGGCCCCTTGGGAAAGCCAAGGGTGTCGAGGTCAGGAAGAAAGGAGGGCTGACGTCCAGTGTGTGCTTGGCATGGCGAGACTCCGTTGTAAAACGTGAAGGCGTTGGTAACGAAGATGCCTTCAGCCAATACCCTAGTGAACACAACAGGGATGTTGTGTCTGTTCAGCTCTTCCTCAATCATGTGGAGAGGACGCCCCTGAGAATACCGTTTCGTGACTCGATTGAAGTCGCGCGTTGGCCAGGCGCTCAGATACGGAGCGTTGCACCCTTATTAGCCATCATGGCCTTAAGCGGTATCATTGTTCAGGGCGCCTTCTCCATCTGAGTACAAGACCTTGAAGGGTCCATGATAGGCAATCCAGCAGTAGTGGTAGGCGTCGAATATAGCGCTACGTTCTCTGTCGGAAATTTCTTGGCCTGCTGCCAGGCGAATACAACGATCCATAATGTGGAATATGGTTCGTTTCTTGTAAAACATGAGACCCATTTCGCCTTCATCGAGCCAATTTCCAGGAAGGCTCACCGAACGTAATGTTGAGTTTCCTGGACGTTCCAATGCTCTGCATTCCCGACAGGTGTCGCAAACTTCTTTGATCATATTCAGTCGAGCGTTGTCCAGTCCCACTTTGTCTAGGATTAGACTCATCTTGGGTTCCTTCGCATGATACCACCGCAGGTGCAGTTTACGGAGTTCCTTTTTAACGACATGAGGTTCATGACTACGGGGATTTTGCAGACTGCCTTGGATATCAAATCTCGTCCAATCGGGTAGTCGTGGAGCCCCCGAGCCGGTGGACGCAAGAGGGTTCCTTGTAGCTCTCCGCAGTCGGTCTCCTTCGTCAACCGCATCTGGCGGCGGTGGTACGCCTTGTAGGCGACCACGACGGGCCGCTACCTGTGGCGGTTCGCTAGAGGACGCAGAAGGCGTGTTTCCACGCTCGGGGGCGTCTCGTAGCATGTCGTAACTGCTGGCACCAGATGCCGGATCAGCGTTCCCGAAGGATCGTGGTCGCGGTGGCCTGGCGTGTGCGCCTCGGCGGCCACCTGAGGCTGAAGCTTGGCCCTCACCAGGTTTGGGTAAGGGTTTCCACCGAGCTGGCACGGTCTTACCTTCGGGGTCATGATCATCTGGAAGTTTAAATGGTTCAGCAAAACGACATTTACCAGGTTCGGTATCGAGGTGGTTCTTAACACCTTTGCTTCTCGTAAGATCCCTCTGGCATGCGGGACATGGCCAATATACAGAGATAGAATCATGATACTTACACTGCGTAGGGTCTCTGTTGTGGCTAGGACTGTCCTTTCGGACATTGTCTATGCATGCCGGGCATGTAGCCACTTTTGGGATGGTACGATCGCCGATGCGTCTCATACCTTCTCCCGGTTCGGCTTGATCAGGAAGGTCAGCAGGGTAAGCATGTGCGGTACGTGTAGGCGCGTTTCCGCGCGTAGTGTCAATGGCTTTCGCCAAATAGACGGCTTCCACAAAGGCAGACTGCAGTCGTCGAGTGTATTTTTGCGCCAGTGAAAGCTCTCTGTTGCACGGTTGCGCGTGCACATGCTGACCGTTACATTTGAGTCGCTCAAAGGTTTTAAGAATTGCCTCGTCGTTGCTGGTGATATGTGTCGGCTTCTTAATATAGTCACCAGCCGTATCTTTGAGTCCCCTCGCACACTGATCAATGCGTACGGTTGTAATGCGTGGTCGGTTGGCAAGTTTCTTCCATGGGGAAATGTCATCCACCCATGTTCCTGTAGGTTGTTCGCGTATAAACCACCTCCGTGCATCATCTTGAGTGACAGCAATTTTACCACAATAAGTTATGTGTGGTAAATCGTCTTTGTGGTGCTGTTCCCAAATGTTGTGATTGACTTTGTAGTTGTAGTAGGATGGTGGTCCTGTGGTGCGGCAACTGGGTTGTAGCATGGCAACTCGCACGTAGCACATTGCGAAGTAATGATCTACAGCCCGCTGCACCGAGGGGTCCCCCAGGTCGACACATGCGGTCTTGTCTAGGTTGCCTCCTGAGGAGAGCCCCCTTGAGAAGGCAAGCTCTGAAATGCCACCCTCGCCGCCACAAAGCTCCAACATATCCACGCAGTTGTTATGACCATAGCATAGAGTAGCGACTCTGCTGTATATGTCAGCGCGTGTGTCGGGCATAGATGTGGAGAGGGCAAGGAACAGGTCATCATCCTCATCGGAGCTTATCAGCTCAATAGGGACGTCAGTGCTCCAGGTCGCCATAAGATCCTGTCCGAGTCCTGACAAGTCGTCGCCGCAATCGTCGTTTCCGTCTTCAACGTGCTTTTTGATGCGGCGAGGCTTGATGCCTGCTTCCTTCTCGGCTTTGAGCCTTTCCTTCTGCTTGATAAGCGGTTCTGCAGGTAAGACTTGCTCGTCTTGTTCGCCGGTCTGTGTGCCCATTGTCGTGGCTGAGTGGGTACATGCGTCAATCGCCAGAGTCGGGAGGGGGAGAGGACAGTCATCGATGATGACGCGTCTAGGTTCTGTGGTGATTGAGTAGGCTCGTTTCCGAGCAAGACCGGCTCCTCGGGTTGCCAATACAACCGTGTGCTGATGTTGGCAACCCCTGCAGGTAGTGGTGCATGCCAATCATATCCCGTTTGTTGATCGGCTACTGCGATATCCTGGATGACCGCATTGGTATCCAGGTTAATTGTTACACGTCGGATAACATCAGACCATTTCGGTCCTCCCTTGTTGGTCGTCACGTAGTGATGGATGTTATGGTCCGTGCGTGTATAGGTGTTCAAATATATAGGCACGTTTCCGTGCGTGGTGGTGCTTCCCAGGATTTTGTCGTTCAGATGACGGATGAGTGTAGTACGTGTCTGAGCTCGCCATTCAGCATGCCGTACCGTTTGGCCGTACCAGTCCAACACATGTTGTGGTATCGCCAATGTGCATGTACATGCCCACAGTTTAGAGCTAATCGGTATCGATGTCGCTACCTGCATATAAGTACCACTCGGTGTACTGTCTTGCACATTGAATCGAATACCGAAATGACACAAACGCATCCGTATCACTGACAACTTAAGACCTTCTAGAGTATCACGTACTGGAGATAACTTCCAAACATATCCTGGGGGACCAAATCTTATGATTTTCATACGGATTTCCTGGCTTTTATCAAAAAGTTTTGGATACGTGACCAATGTGGGGCCACTCTCTTTCCTGGAGTTCGTACATACCAGTCACCCGGGGTACTAATCCATATGAGAGCGTAATCTCCACTGATCACCGCACCCAGGTAATCTGCGCCCACACTCGTCATAAGCTCACTGTGGGAAAATACGATCACAGATATAACCTCGGGCGCGGAGGTCGGCGCAAGCCTCTCTCGTATCTTCGATGACAAAAGCTCTTTTGTTAAGGCAGGTTACCCCGCTGTCCTTGTTACCCCCCGGCTTTTCGGCCATCAGGCAAGACGACGAGGGGGCGGCGTCGCCCTGCCATCTTCAAGATAAAGAAGATGCGCCTGCAATGTCTGCCAGCATCTGGGCTTCCCTCAGATGCTGGAGCTCAGCACTGCAGCGCGCCGCGGCCTCAGTGGCGGATTGCTCCGCAAACGCCGCCATTATGGATGGATTATCCATCAGCTGCTTCAGCACGCCCTTGGACCTCGCGTCGCTGACTGTCTGCAGCTCACGGTTCGTGTACCCCATCACTATCTTCCGGCGGGACCGTACAGCGTCCATGGTACACTTCCACCATGCTGGGCCAGTGTCCTGGCTACGAAGCAATCGAACGTCTCAAGATCGTCGATGCTATCGCCTCTCATCATAGCTTTGGCGAGCGTCTCCATCAACCCCTGAGGCAGGTTACCCTGCAATTGTTCGCGCTCCAGCGCCGGGGTCGGCTCGCCCGTCAGCACCGTCTGAAATGACGTGCTGCTTGAGCTCGAGGCGGGTTGCCCCGCAGCTCCAAATCGATCACACCTGATCGACAGGTGCCCTGATGGCAGCTTCGTCGTCGGCATGATCTTGGAGCCCTCGGGGAGCTCCATCTTGACCTGTCCCTTCCCAGGGAATATCAGCTTCTCCTGGCCTCTTTCGAGCACAATAATAGCGCGCTTGTCCTGCATACTATCGAGGCCAAGGATGGCTGGCAGGTCTTTGCCACAGCCTGACACAATGTTCGTCTTGCACGAATCGAGCTGGGTCGACCCCTGGTACTCGCAGGCAACGCTGAAGGTGCCTACGGTATCCGCTGGGGCCGACCCTTCGCCCACCCCGTTGATGTTCAAACGAGAACGAGGTTCGAACGTACAAGAACGGCCGTGTGCCTCAGCAGCCTGGACAAACTTGCGGCTCGTGTTTTCTCCCACTATGTTAATCTTCGAGCCTACATCGATGAGGATAGTTTCAACCATCGCCCAAGAAAGTCTTACTCGGCTGCTTGATGTGCACTGTTTCTGAAGTGCCGGCTGCGCCGTCTGGCGGGTTTCCCCGCGATTCGGTCGCACTCCCTGGCGGGTTTCCCCGCATGACGCTGGCACCCGGCCTGCCTTCGGCCATACGTACCAGGTCGGTGTACTGGAAGTACGACACGTGCTGAACATGAGCGCCACGCTCCTCCCGCCAGTTGGCATACTCATCACGTATGCTCTTATACTGCTCGCGGGTAGTGCGTCTCGTCAGCGTCAGATACGAGTGAAGGGCGATGTCCTGCAACCCCTCATTCGTGAGGTGATCCCTGTGATGCAGCCACTCATCGAAATCCTCGTTCGTCGCTGCGATGTCGACGGCCCTGGCTGCTGTTGCTGCTGTTGCCACTGGGGAGTCTGAGAGGTCAAACGACGCACCCTCAGTCTCAGGATTGTCGGCATCCAGCATAAAGGTTGTGTGCGCATGATCCATTTGAGTCTGGAAGTGCCGAACACGCAACTCACGCAGCTGATCAGGGTCCAGTGCCAGCTCTGCCCCGCCCCCACTCTGGGGAGACATCTGAGGAGACACCTGCGGGGTGTTAGGCAGGTTTCCCTGCTGGAGCGCCGTCATCGGGATAAGCTGATCGAAGTATCCCGTCTCCATCGGCGGCCTCACCTCCTCGGGCAGGTTTCCCTGCTGCTGGGGCTGAGCTGCCTGCCTGTCTAGCATCCTGGCTGTCATCTCCTCCACCATGCTCCTCAACTCCCGCAACTCCCTCGCTGCTTGCTCAGGAGCCTGAGTGTAGGAGCCGGCCCGTGGAAATGATGGCGCTATGATGCCAGGCGCTCGGCAGATAGCACATGGTGGTTGCTGAGGATCTCCCTCGCGCTGGTTTGCAACATGGCCCACCACATTTGAATTCCAGCACTCCTCATGGAATAAGTGATTACACCTCAAACGGTAAACACTCTCCCTGGGCTGAAATTCTTCGAGGCATACCGCGCAGGTATCTCCCATCCCAGTGAAAACTTCCACATCTGCTGCTCTGGGATATACCCGCCGCCGTCTCTCCAAGACCGTCTCGGAGGGCATGAAGGTTGCTGGGGGGGTCCCCTGATGGATCCAGCACCTCCGGCACTCCGGCAGCCACAGCTGAAGGAGCTGCTGGCACGGAGGCCGTAGGCGTCACAGCGGGCGAGTTCCCTCGCATGGGTGAGCCTCTGTTCCTTACAACCTCAAGAGCAGCTGCACGCGAATGATCACGCACGTTCTGCACGGCCTGTCTGCGCCTGAAGCATGCCTGTTGGGTGTGGCATGTCTGCCTGATATAATCAGGCACACCTCTACTGCCAGACGATATCGAATGGGCAGTAGGCTGGACAGCCACATCTGGCGTCGTCGGCGCAGGCATAAAGGCCATGTGCGGATACATGGACTGATCGCTACAGCGCACGTTAGTGAGGCTGTGGAATTGATCCGCCATCTCGCGAACAAATTCGGGACTCTGGACCCATCAGGGTACAGCGGCGGATTCATGTGTGCTGGCGGTGGTCTCTGGCCCTGGGCCATGCTCGGGTGAGCATTGAAGGCTGGGATGAAGGCTCGTTGCTGAGCAGGATCCCTTGGATTGGGACCCTCAGGCTCCCAGGACCAGGCCGGCCTCCACCTCCGGCCACTCGGGCGAGGCAGGTTATGACTCTGCACCTGTTGCACAGCAGCTGCCACCCTTGCACGGTAGTCTTCAGGCACACCAGCGACAGTGGTTTCTCCAGCAAACGGTCGAGAATGGCCCGGGGTGCCGGGCAGGTTTCCCTGCTGACTCGTTGGAGTGCCGGGCGGCATCATGTTCAGGAGAGCTGTACCATGCTCGGCCCTGGCCGCTGCGATCCTCTCCATGAGGGTGCCACTCGTGGCAGGGCGACCAGGAGTCCCGAACGGAGACTGTGCAGGTGGCGTCGCCATTGGGGCCATGCCCCTCGGTGTGTGCATACTAGGCGAGGGGCTACCATGCATCTGCTCGAATCGAGCAGGCTCTCCAAAGATGCGGCCGAACGTCTGCGGGTCTCCCTGCGGCTCAGGCATCTCGTTTCTGAATCCATTTATAAGCAGGTTTCCCTGCATGGCCTGACGATTGCGCGTCGCCATGGCGGACATGGCTCCCTGGCCAGCGGCCCAGGGGTCTTGCTGATATAGTCGGTCCGCCAATTGCTCCACCTGTTCAGGATTCAGAGCGGCCGCTATCTGGTCCAGGTCCGAGGTGCTGATGGCCTGCCAAGATATGGCACTAGGCCCTTGGCTTGGGGCGCGGCTTGGAGCCGCGCTTCCGGCCTCACTCTCAGTGATCATAAAGATCTGGTGGACCTCAGGCTGGTTTCCCAGCGTGGCAGGGCTGTAGTGGCCCCCAACTTCCCTGTGAATGTAAACCATAGGAGGGTCGACGCCCTCTTGGTCTCGGGACCACTGGTACTTACGTCCGCCCACCTGCCAGGGGCCGTCATCACGGCGGGGGAGACGCGTGCCTGGCGATCACCCAGATACTCTGGATTGCGCCATTGCTTCCCCGTGGCAAGGTCTTCCACGTGGGAAATGTAGTACGGTTCGATGATACCGTCATTTCCCTCGGATAAAAGGACCCCGTTGTCAGACCAACAAAATCTTATACCATCCTGCAGGGCCTTGTGCCAGTCCACAAAGATGATGATGTTGGAATCTGGGTCCCACCCACTGTTCACGCTGCGACGGCGGGCCGTCGGCGCGAAGTGGATGCGTGACCGGCCTGCCCCCTTCTTCTTCGAGTTGCGTTCGGATCGACAGGACAGGCCGTGCCACATAATGCCTTCGAAGGCATTCCACCGAGTGCCATGCATGGCGACCTCGGGGTACGGGGCCGGTCTCCCGGCAGGGTGGTCGTGCAGTACAATATACTTGTACAGCGACCATGGGGCCTTCAGCGTCCACGAGTGCCCTTGAGAGGAACGGATGAAGATCTCGGGCTTGCCAGAGTCCCGCGCTAACATCTTGAACTGAAGGCGCTGTTGTTCTTCACCGTCTGGTTCGCGGACATGAACAATCTCCATCATGATGGCAGCCAGCTGGTCCACCGTTCGACCGTATAGGTTCGCGGTGATGACTTTGGCCTCGTCATGTCTGGGATTGCACCCATCATGTCTCGTCCGCCCGTGGTTCCACGGATACTCATTTACGAGCTCTACGAGGTTAATCCAGCCATCATGATCATCGAATGTATTCAGGCTCCACACAGGATTGTGTGCTTTGTCCAGCGCGCGTCTGCATATCTGACTGAGACATTTACTCAGTTGCTTGAGGGTGTGATTCTTACTCGGGAAAATGTTTTCTTGCCTGCATTTTCTCACGAATTCCTCATCCACCGAGCGTATCGGTGGGAGCTTCCGCAGAGCAAATCTATCCCTGATCACGTTCGGACTCCCACTGGTGAAGGACGTGTCTCCTGGGCGGCGCAGCTGATCCTCGGGCGGGTTTCCCCGCACAGGAGCCTCAGTCGCTGAGGAGGCTGCGGCTCCTGAAGAGGAGGAAGCTGCAGCGGCAGCGCCTGGCGGGTTTCCCCGCGGTGACTCACGACTGGCGCTGCCCCTAATCGTCGGCGCCCAGGTACCCCTAGACAGAGCACCTTCGTCGGACCTTTTGAAACGTGCCGCCACAGGCGAGGCTGGCGCAGGGGCGTACCCTGTGCGCTCGGAAGCCTTCGCCTTATTGGCGATGGATCCGCTGCGACTAGGCGGGCGCCTCCGTTCCTCCACAGGGTCCTGAGGTTGCTGTTTGGGACCAGGTCCTTGCGCTGGACTTGCGCCAGTCGGTGGTCTCGGTGTTTTAGAACGAGGCACCTCCATCTGCACATCTGGTCCAGGATCCTCAGAGCGTGCTGTTGTTTTCGGTCTCACCCCCGAAGGCGACTTCGGCGCTGGAGTTTCGCTCTTAGCCTTCGGTTGGAGTGGGAGCGGGGGCTTCTTCGCCCCCTTCATGTATATCTTTTGGGAATCCATCAGCATCTGGCGAGTTGCCTCGCGTGCGCGTTCCTCGGCTATTCGCATACGTTCCTCATCCGCCGCAACTCGCTGGGCTTTCTGGTCATCGTTGGCTGTCGGTTCTGGCTGTTGGGACTGGCTGGAAACGCCGGGCGAGTATTCCAGGAAGGTTAAAGAGCGCGTCCTTTTCTTCCTGGGTCATGGGCACCAGTCCCCTTGGAGCTGGAGGAGGCTTATCCTCCTCGGCTTTCGGCCCCATGTGAACCGTGATCCCGAGACGACGATTGATCTCTGCGATCTCGTCTTGTGTCATCGGGATCAGTGGCGGATGGCCCTCCTCATGAGGAGTACGGCCCCTGTTCGGGCTCAAACTTTCGTTGAGCCCTACAGGACATCCCGGCCTGTGCTCCTGGAACGGCTCGGAGCATGGTCCGCAAACTGCCTGGGGCCGATACAGTTTGCGCGCCGCGATGACGTTTCGCAGCTGAGTCCGCACTTCGTCTATTTCGGGGCGGCGGATGTTTGTTACAAGCTGATAGCCGCCGCGGATGGCCTTGCCCTGAGCGCCCCTATAGGCAGGGTTGCCCTTGCCGAAGGCCGAGCGTTCCCCTTTCCGACGTCTTGGGTCGTTATAAGGAAGTAGTTCGCCTCCTCGCCTAAGAGCGCGTTCCTTTGGGCCAGCTTGCCTCCACTCACGAGGAAGCCGCGCCCGTGGATGGGGCTCTCCTCTGACGCGCGGATGGGAACGAGACCTTCCGGCATTCTCATCAGAAGAGGCTGCCGAGGCAGCCCGAGTGAAAGCCGGCGGGGGCGCCTACGGAGGCTCCTGAGCGATCCCAGGTGGATCGGCTAATAGAGGCAGGTTCCCCTGCTGGCTGGAGCCCGGCGCAATTGGCGCTTGTGCCGATGGTGATGGTGCGTCAGGCTCGTCAGGATCAAAGTCCACCTCTTCCTCACCGGTGACCTCCATCATGAGGATTGTGGCTTCATCCCCGCATAGCCCGCAACCATCGCCCTCTTCATCTTCTGATGTAGAACTGCCAATGATGATTGCCATCGGTGCAGCCGGGACGGGCAGGTTTCCCTGCATAGCTGGCGTCTGAGCGTCGCTCGGCTGTCCCGGGGTAGGCGGCACGGTTGTCGGCTCAGGCTCGTTGCCGAGCACAGGCTGCCCAGCAATGTTGCGCATGGCAGTATGATTTGGCCATAGTCCCGCCGCCTGGAGACCCCATCCTGGCGGAGGAAGAGCCTGGCCGCGCATGGCGATGGCCCTTTCAAGGGCCTCGCGCCATCTCCCTCGGGAGTACCACACATGCCTCTGCACGTCCTCAGGGTGCACGCTGTCGATAACAGTCAAGGCTGCCAACACTAACTCCGAGTCGTCGCAAGCGTCAGTGTCCTGCAGCATCATGTTACCAGCCTCGATGCTTTCTTGACTCTCAAGATATGCCATGGTAAATAGCTCGTGCATCCTCATGAGGGTTTGCAGTAGTGTGCGTGGCCCGTACTCGCCTGGCGCAAGCGAACCAGGGGGCATGCATGGGCTCCCTGGTGCGCCCACAACGAACGCTTGGGACTCCATTTCTATAAGTTCAGCGTAAGTTCGGGGATAGGTAGGCCCGTTTCCAGGCGGGAGATCGGGTGGAGGTTGGAGGTTACGGTCAACCTCTGAAGGCGAGGCCTCTACAGTGACGTCCTCGCCACTGCTTTCGTAGGCCATGATGTTGCCTGGGTTCCCGAACATCCAGTCGAAGAAAGAGAAAGGCTGGTTTCCCAGCGTTCCGCGTTCCACGGGAGTGAGCTCGCTGTTGCCAACAACGAACCTGCGGACGTACTCGAGGTAGTACGCGTACAGTCCATGGCCATACGCCTCGAGCTCGTCGACGTTGTCCATGCAGCTAACCCAAGTGTAAAATAAATGTTCCATGGCCTCAAAATCCTGGAGGCTCAGATATTTGATAAATGGAAATGGTTCACTTGAGAAAAAAAAAAAAAAAAAAAAAAAAAAAAAAGAAGAGAAAAAAAAAAAAAAAAAAATTGAACAAAAAAAAAAAAAAAAAAAAAAAAAAAAAAAAAAAAAAAAAAAAAAAAAAAAAAAAAAAAAAGAAAAAAAAGAAAAAAAAAAAAAGAAAAAAAAAAAAAAAAAAAAAAAAAAGAGGGAGAGGGGGGAGGAAAAGGAGGGGAAGAGGAAGTAAAAAAAGGCCAAAATGGACTTCGGTCGATCTGCCCTTTCCGTTTCCCTTCGCCAGACAATCTCTTACAAGATAGTCCGCACTATCACACTCATGGCACTTTAGGACCTGGCCGTCTCTACCTCGCGGGTTTCCCCGCCTACCTTTGCCTTTGCCTGAGGTCTCCCCACGGCCTTTGCCACGGCCCTTTCCCCCCGAAAAATATATCATACTGTTCATCTGAGAGCTTCTGGAGGAAGGCCGCGATGCCTCGTCCATTCAACCTCCGACGACCCCGTTTGCCTTTACCTTTTCCCTCGAAGCTCCTCCGTATCCTCCTCCTAACACGATGCACAGGTTTTCGCGCGAACCTCCCCCACCTCAGTTTAGCCTGTTGCAACAACCAAAACAAGTGTTCAGCACGCTGGTTGTCATTTTCCATATTCATAATATCTGACAAATCTAAAGCTTCACACCGTCTGAATGATACGTATCTGCGCCGGTGCCGGAGTCGAAATCCTCGTCTCCCAAGTAGGTGGATACGCCGTCGGTAAGGGGGTTTGATTCACCCTATATAGAACGGTGTGGTTGAGGTTCTCTTGAAGGAGGGCTGGTTGCCCAGCTCGGTTGTGATCGATCTCCTGCTAGCAGAGCAGTGGATTCTCCAGGATCATCGGCCCATATGCTTGGGGCACGTTTCCAGGCTGGGCGTCAGTGGTTAAGGTAGTGTAGAAGTTCCCGCTACCAGATCCCCTTCCCTTCCAAATGCATATCCTACGTTGCCAGGAGACCGTTCTGATAGGTGACCTATCGAACGCGCCCTCTCCAGCAACTCATCATGCTGTTGTTGTGTTCGGGGCATTTGGTGATTGAGTGGCTGTAAGAGTTGCGTGGCTCGCTGGTTGCCGACGCCTAAGGCGCGGAACAGGATCGTGGTTAGTAGTTGGAAGTTGGGAAGGTCAAATCCCACCGACTGTGCCTCAAGTCGGGCCATTTCGAATCGGGTAAGGGTGACGTCGATTCGTTCTCCGTGAGGTGGAGGTCGATGAGTTGTGTGCCGGAAGTGAGCTGGCGCTCATCTTCCAGGCGTTCGAACTTCATGCTTAGGAGGAACATGATGTAGGTCACTGGGTCGGTGCGGACCCCATCGATGTCGGCGCCGTAATTTATAATGTCAGGCGGTACACTCATGGCGAGTGTCCTCGCTAGGCCACCCAGGCCGCGTTGCATGGCGGCCGCTTGGGCCTGTGGCGTCATGCGTCCGCTTGTGACGTTGAGCCACGCGTTGACCTCATACACGTACTCGCGGAGAGGTACGTTGCCTCGAGGGTCCCAATATGGGCCATGTGTTTGCCCATGGGTGCTGTTGTCTCCACGACGCATGTGTCCGATTGCTGCCCCCAGCGCGAACCATATGATAGCGAAGATAACCAGCCCAAGGCTGTGTAGATAGGGGTGGTTATTAGGCGCGTTGCCGCGCTGGGGTAGCGCCTTGTCGAGTCTTCGAGGCGCTCTATCTGGCGGGTCTCCCCGCCCATGCTTCAGGTGCTGCGCTGTTGGCTCGTTGCCGAGCGGTTGGTAGTAGCGCAATGATGAAGCATATATGGTACCAATGTTGTTGTCTAGACGTCGTACCTCTCGCGTTGCTTCTTGCTCTTGGATAGATCCTCGTAAACGTACTGGGAGTGGTAGCGCAGGGTGGTAAGTGGTCACGAGGATCGCGCCGAAGAGTATGATGATGAGAAGAGCAAGAGCTGACCACACGAGAGTGCGGCCAGCTCCGCTACCAAGTCGAAAGTGAGCCTGGTAACTCAAATAGCATCC
>CAUYUJ010004080.1:341715-349905 GCA_963575745.1 Prorocentrum cordatum | reverse complement strand
CATCATCATCATTCATCATCATCATCATCATCATCATCATCATCATCATCATCATCATCATCATCATCATCATCATCATCATTTTCCTCAGCATCATCAGCATCGTCGTCAGCATCGTTTTTTGTTGGGGGGCAAGGTGGCTGCGCGTCCCTCCTCGCCCAAGATGATTCCGAGAGGGTATTCGATGCCCCAACATGGCATCCAAGGCGGCTCATGGCAGCCGAAGATGGTTCAAGATAGCGTCCGACATACCTCCAAGAGGCCCGACGAGGCCCACAAGGCGGTTCCAGGTGCTCGCGCAGCTCCCTCAGGAACCCCCATGAGGCCAAACTCCTTCAACCACCTGAGGAAAAATACTGAGCGTTGCCTTCTCGCCGTTGCGCTTCCGATGCGCGGGTGGGGCCTCAAGATTGCCTCAAAATTGTCTCAAGATGGCCCAAGACAGCCCGAAGAGGGGCCCAAGAGGCCCCCCCCAGCCTGCCGCAAGAGCGGCCAAGAGCGCCCCAACCCCGTTTGGGCCCCAAGAGGCAATGCTGATGGTCCCAGGGGGAAGGCGGGGGAATCGAGGACACCCCGTGTGCCGCCTCCTCCTCCTCCTCATCCTCCTCCTCCTCCTCCTCCTCATCCTCCTCCTCATCATCGTCAGCAGCATCACCATCATTAGCAGCAGCATCATCAGCAGCATCATCATCAGCAGCATCATCATCAGAATCATCATCATCAGCATCATCTTCCCATTATCTCCCACTTCCTTTCGCGGTGACGTCGTCGCCGCCGCCGACGTCGCAGCCGGCGCCGCTGGCGCCCGCCCGTGCCAAGGGGGCGCGGGCAACGGGAGGCGGGGCCGCTGTGCACCTTCAGCCTGGCACCGATGGACCGCTTGAGCCTCATCTTGAGGAGGTACACGCTCGTGGTGGCCCTGCGGGGATCCAGGAAGGATCGAGGAGGAGGGTCATGGACGTCCAGCGATTCTGGAGTCGGAGACGGCGAGGCCATCTTGAGGTGCACGCTGGTGGTGGCGGGGATCCAGGATCAGGGGGACCGAAACGGGTACGGAAACAAGAGGTGCAAAGTCCAACAGCAATTCTTGTTCATCTGACCAGGATTCGCTGTCGGCGTCGCCGCGGTCGTTGTCCATTTGAGAAATAAAATTCGCCTGCCCAACAGCGGCCGCTGTCGGTTTTGGACAACATTTGTTGTTGAGCATCGTACCCATTTTTCCCGTACCCATTGCGGGCGTCCAAATAGGAGGAGGATCGAGGAGGAGGATCTGGGAGCACTATCATGGACGTCCACGGCGATACCGGCCGGGATCAAAGGCGGCGAGAGCATCTTGAGGAGGTCCACGCCCGTGATGGCCCTGCGGGGATCCAGGAGGAGGATCGAGGAGGAGGATCTGGGAGGAGGACCATGGACGTCCACGGCGACTCTGGGATCCAGGGCGGCGAGGGCATCCTCAGGAGGTGCACGCTCGTGGTGGCCCCGCGGCGATCCGGCACGAGCGGTGAGAGCCTCCGGGCTGCGCGCAGAC
Organism: Prorocentrum cordatum; assembly: GCA_963575745.1. Taxonomy (NCBI): domain Eukaryota; class Dinophyceae; order Prorocentrales; family Prorocentraceae; genus Prorocentrum; species Prorocentrum cordatum. Next base: position 348,374 of record CAUYUJ010004080.1, on the reverse strand, counting down.
GGCCCCCCACGGCAGTCCTCTGGCTGGCCTCCGGAGGCCCCCCGAGCAGCCCAGGGCGGCCGCGACGCCCCGGCGCCGCCTCGAGCGGTGCCCCGGTGGCGCTCCGCGCCCCGGGGCGGAGGTGCCGAGCCTGCCCCCCCAAGAGCTGCTCGAGGGGCCTGCGGAACGCCCGCCAGGGCTGCCTGGGAGGGCTGTCTGCGAGCGACCCGAAGCCTCACCGAGCAGGAGGGCCGAGGAAGACGATCGAGGAGGAGGAGGAGGAAGACGATCGAGGAGGAGGACGAGCAGGAGGAAGACGATCGAGCAGGAGGAAGACGATCGAGGAGGAGGACCATGGACGTCCACATCGACAGCAAGGACCGACCGGACCGAAGTCAAAACCGAAACCGGCCGGCGCCGACGGAAGCCGACGGACAGAAAGTTGCCTACTGAGGACATAGCAGCGCAGCAACCGACCAGACGGAACCAACCGAATGCAGCCGACTGCGCAGCAGCCCAAAACGGCGGAACAGCGGACACCCCCGAGAATCCAGGGGGATGGGGATCCCGGGGGAGGTTGGGGGGATCCGGACCCAGACATGCGACGTTCTGATGTTTTCAGGACGGCGTCCCCAGAAGTGCAGACCCTTTGCGCGGGGCCGGTTCTGCATCCTGCGTCGTCTCTTGACGGTCCGGGGGCCCGGCGAGGGCCGCCAGGGGGCGGAAAGTGGGAAAACCTTGCCGCCCTGATTTCCTCGCGACGCGGTCAGTTCTGGGGAAGGACCGCGGCGTCCGCGGGCACTCGGTCGTGCGGCGCCGCCCGCGCGGCGCGGGCGGGCTGCTGCCAGCGGGCGGACCCAGGCTGCCGGCAGGCGCGCCGCCCGGCCGGCGGCCGCGGCGGCGGAGGGCGCGCTCCGCCGAGGGCGCCCTCGGCCAGGGCGGCGGGGCTCCGCCGAGGGCGCGGGGTGAGGATCCAGGGGGATGAGGATCCAGGGCCGGAGGGTTCCAAAGGGGGCTTCTGGGGAGGCAGGTTTTCCAGGAGGGGTCCCCCAGGGGCTTCGCCCCCCCCGTTTTGACGAGGCTCCGAGGCCCCCAGGGGGGCTCTCTGGAAAAACCCTCCCCAAAAACCCCCTTTGGAACCCTCTGGCAGGGGGAGGTTGGGGTGGCCCTGCGGGGAACGGAGCCACACCTGTCAGCATCGCCGTCGTCGTCGCAGTCGTCGCCGACGGCGACGACGACGACCACGATTTCCCGGATTTCTGGTCGGGGGCGGGGCGACGGGGGCAGCCTTCTGAGAAGGCAGAGGGCGTCTTAGAAGCCCTGACGCCCACGCACCTTGAGTCCTCCAAAATAGGATCCCAGTGGACGAGGTCGGATGATCGTGCCGCATCGACAATGCAACGACGATACAACGGGAGGATGGAGAAGAACGGGATCCAGATTGCGTCGTATCGCTCCTCCTCCTTCTCCTCCTCCTCCTCTTCATCATCATCATGATCAGCAGCAGCAGCAGAAGCAGCATCATCAGCATCAAACGGCATCAGCATCGTCACCATCCTCTCATCATCATCATCATCATCATCATCATCATCATCATCATCATCATCATCAGCAGCAGCAGCAGCAGCAGCAGAAGCATCATCAGCATCAGCATCATCATCAGCATCATCAGCATCATCAGCAGCTTATCATCATCAAGAGCAGCATGATCATTAGCATCATTATCATGTCGTCATCAGCATCATCCTCATCATCAGCAGCATCATCATCAGCATCAGCATCATCACCATCATCATCCTCATCATCATCACATTATGTATCAACACCATCATAATCAGCATCGCCACAATCATCAGTATCGTCATCACCAGTTCGTCGTAATCACTGTCATCAGTATCGTCAGCATCATCATTACCAGAATCACCAGCATTACTCCTCTCATCATCATCTTCATCATCACAATCAGACATCATCATCATCAGCAGCAGCATCAGCATCCTCGTCATCCTCATCGTCGTCATCGTAATTGTCATAATCGTCAGCCTCATCATCAACAGCATCATCAGCTTGAGCATCATTATCATCATCCTCATCTCACCAGCATCCTCATGATCCTTATCATCATCATCCTCATCATCATCATCATCATCATCATCATCATCAGCAGCAGCAGCACCATCACCATCACCATCACCATCATCAGCACCATCAGCATCAGCATCATCATGAACCATCACCACCATCACCGTCACCATCACCATCACCAGTAGCATCATCATCAGCATCATCAACATCATCAGCATCATCATCGCAAGCACCATCACCGTCGCCATCATCATCCTCATCGTCGTCGCCATCAACCCCGCTTCCTTATGGATGACTCCTCTCCTGTCGCGGCACTAGACGTGTTCGTAGGGCAGTGTTTTTCGCTTGGATCTTCCCTAACAGCGTCCATCATGAAGCTCGAAGGCTCCAAAAGTTGCATGGATGGGGCGGCGGTTTTCCGAATCTGGTTCTCGCATTGGCGCCACGCGCACATGCGCCGTTCTCAAGCTTCCAACAGCTACGAGGATAGAGAACCAGTGGTTTTCAATGTGCGGCTCTCGCCTCAGCGCCGCGAACCTCCGTTTCAAAATGCTACAATGGTTACCAGGATGAAGGTCGGCTCGCATACAACATGACATAATCACATGAGGCTTCCTCCAGTGGTATGACCCGAGGGTGCCAATGTTTTGGAGCAGCTACGCCGATGAAGAGTGGTTTTTGTTCATCGTGGGGCTCTTGCCAGAGACGCCCTCAAATTGTATGACCATAACCATCAAGCATTGCAGCCCTTACACGGATGGAGGGCAAGCCCTTGTGAAAACAGGGCTTCCGCTGGACACTTGTTTTGGCGCGTATCAGCTAGATGGAGATGCATGCTCTACAAAACGGGGTGTCTCGCTTCTGTGCTGGCTGCTCCATCCTCGCTGCTCTCCTGCCACTACCGCGCAGTCCTCACCTTCCCTCCCCGCTCCCCGCTCCTCCCTCATCCTTCCCCTGGCGATGACGACGACGACGGCGACGACGACGACGACGACGACGACGACGACGGCGGCGGCGGCGGCGGCGGCGGCGGCGGCCTGCGACCTGCGGCGGCGGCGGCCACGACGGCCTGCGGTCCGGGGGCAGCCCGATGTCGGTGGCCAGCGAAGAGAGGCTGCCCTTCACCTCACCGGGGAGGAAGAGGAGGTCGAGAGGAGGATCGTGAGGGGAGGAGGATGTCAAGAGTTCGGTGGCAACTCATGGAGCCTCCCATACCATCTTATCGGCTCTTGCGAATCGACGCTGATCGACGCTGAATCGACGCTAATCGACGCTGAATCGACGCTAATCGACGCTAAATCGACGCAAATCGACGCTAACCGACGCTAAATCGGCGCTATCTCATCGAATCCAGACGCTGATCGACGCCAATCGACGCCAAAGGCGGAATTAACGGGGTGCACCAGGCTCCCATGATTTGCCACCGAACGAGAGGAGGGGTGCAAGCATAAGAAGTGTGGACATCGTTCAAGCTACATGTTGGGGGGGGAGGGGGGCGAAATGTGTCGGGTACAGTGCGGCCGCGGCCGCAAGAACCCCAACCCTGAAAACCCGCGCGCGAAGTGCACAGGAGAGGAAACCTGGAGCTCTGAACGCAGCAGCTCCTTTAACGGCCGCGCGAAGTCGCCGCGCAACGCGCGGAGCGAAGAAACACAGAATTACCGGACGAAAAGTATACGGTTTCTTGATGCGCGCCCATACTGTATGCGGGCGCCAGTGTGGAGACACACCCCGGCCCCGGCGCCAGGAGCGGAATCTGGGTGCCTGGCTCCAAGGGGCCGCCCATGCAGGTCGAGGGGCCTGCCCTTCTCGACGACGCGACCCTGGCCATCCATGCCGAGCTCGACGCCACCGACTTCGAGGGGTTCTCGGCGGACTCACCACAGAAGCAGGTGGCCAAGGTCGTGGCGCACAAGTCTTTCCTCGATGCAGAGCCCCAGGCGTCGGCCAAGTCCGCCAGGATCGAGCAGAACATGGTTGCAGGGTAAGGTGGCGAAGGCTCAGCCGCAGTATGGCATGGCGCAGGATGCGGCGGCCAAGGCTGCTGCGGCGGCAGCCAAGGCGCAAGCAGACTTTGACGACGTCACGGCGACTTGTAAGGAGGCGGCAGCGCGGACCGCAAAAGCGACGAGACCGCCACCACTCCCGTCTCCGACCCCGCCTCTCGGCTCCCCGCCTTGGTGCTGGGCCTCGGGGGCGACGACCAGCTCCAGGGCATCGACGAGGCAGCTGCAGAACCTCATCCCGCAGCTGCAGGGCCTCTTCCCAAGTCGGAGCCTGCTGCTCCTCTTGATGCTCCCGTGCGCGATGCTGAAGAGCGCGGTGGCGACCCCGCTGCCGGCCTTGCAAAGGCAGCAGGCGCGGCGGCGGCACGCGAACCGGGAGGAGCAGGCAGCGCTTCACCGCAAGCTGCCGCGGCCGCCGACGGCGCCGTCGTCAAGGCAAGAGCTGATGACGCAGATCATGAGCGGCTGTCAGGGGTTGCCCAGCAGGCCGTCCCCACCGGCCAAGATGAGGGTGGCGCATCTGAGTTCACGAAGCGCATTGCCACAGACCATGGAGTCCGTCAAGCACGAGGTTGTCGCGGGGGTCTTCGGAGCGCTGCTGGAGGCAGCCAGAAAGAAGGCTCGCATCGCAAGTTCGGCCGCCTCGCCTAGTTGACCGTCAGGTGGGTGGTAACTATCTCCAAGTGGTCACATGTAACAGTTCAGGTAGTAAAGTAGGGCTCCAGGCGCTGCTCAAACATTCGGGAGTGCAGAAGTCCCCAGCGGCTGCTGTTCAGGAGCATCGTTTGCTGAGGCAAGATTGTGTCTCTTAGGAAACCATATTGCGCGAAGTTGGGTGAATGTCTACCTTTCCACCAGCGTCGGTCACCAGCAGGTCCCAGAGGCCAGCGGTATTTCCCACGTTGAGTTGGTGCATCCGGTCAGTTCCGAAGGCAGGGCAAGGATCGTGCATTTCAGCGGTTTGGTCCCAGTAGGGCTTCGCATTCTCTCATCGATCTACTCCCATCACGGTGAAGAGCTGTCTCCAAACAGTTGGAGGAGTCTCAATGCTGTTGGTCGGATTCTCAGGCAGATAGCCACGCCCTGTGTCGTGAGCGGTGACTTTCAGCTACACTGGGGACGCGGACGCAAGAAACCCCCCGCAAGAATCCCGAACCTGAAAATCCAACATGTTCGCGCCCAGGGTCTGGGTTTCTTAGCGAAGGACTCCAATCGGAGAAACCAAGGGTGCCCTGGCCCAAAAAGTTTCTTCCCGGGAAGTGATGCAAAAATGCACGAGGTGCGAGTGGGGGGGGAAACCCATTGCACCCTGAGGGCAGCAGTTGTTTGACGATCGGGGCAAGTCACCGCGCATCGCTGGGAACAAGGAAACCCAGGGCCCCCTGGCGAAATCCATGTGGTTTCTTGGTGCGCGCACCCACTGCACTGCTAGGTCGGGGCTGTCCCCCTACAGGCGGATTTGGGCGAAAAATCCAAAAACATCTAGATAATACCCTCAAGTACTCAACAAATACTTCAAAAATAGTCCCCAGACTATTGTTTGACTATTTTTGAACATCCCTCCTGTAGAGGGACAGGCCCGACTGAACTGTACTGCTGGAGACCCTGGAGGGGTCGTAGCGGGTCGATGGCGTGGGTGCTGCGCGCACGGCTCCGCCGACGGCCGCGGGCACCGGCACCTCGGCCGGCGCAGGGAGGTGCATCGCTTCAAGGTCGCTGCATCACTCGGCGGCGAGCGCGGGGGGCCTGGGATCGAGGATGCGGCCGTGGCCCAGGTCACGCGGCCGCGTGGAGGGGACCAAAAGCAGGAACAGCCCCACACGATCGCGGACCGAGGGGGACCGAGATAATTAGGGGGGGACCGATCGAGGATCGAGCGCTTCGTGGGCGCGTCTCTGGCGCTCTGTTTGCTGGGGATTGCAAACGGTGCGGTGACGGACCGTTTGTCAGCGAGAGGGGGGGGAAGTGAGAAGGAGAAGACCTTCTCAGAAGGCTCGGAAGTCCCCCGGCCTTCTGAGAAGTTTTCCAAACCTCCCCCGAAGACACATAAGACCTTTCAGAAGGCGCGGGGGCTTCGGAGCAGTCCCGCCGCCTTCTGGGACGGCTTTCTTCTTCTCGATTCCCCCCCCCTCGCTCGCCGCCGAATCATGGTGCCAAAGCTGAGGTGCTGGTCGACGGCGGCACCACTCCCCACTTCCCTGTCCTGCTCACGCTGGAGGCCGCGGAGGTGACGGACGCGAGGTATGTATCCGCCAGGGGTGCCCAGGAGAGTTCCCAGCGAGGTGCCCACCGGCTGCCGCTGCCGACGGTCGGACCCCGAGCAACGGTGGCTCGAGTACTGGGCTGAACCGCTGACCCTCGACCTCGACAGTGCGCGGCAGCGGTGGCTCGACCGCGCCGAGCTCGATTGAGCCGACGCCTGCGGCCTCGCGCGACGGACGGCGAGCACCTCGGCAGATCCGAAGGCCCGCGTTCCACGGCGAGGGGGGCCCAGAGCTCCCAGAGGTGCCTCCTCCCGGGCTCCGTCCAGTTGCACGGTGGTGGCGCCTCCTGGCCAGGTGCCTCGACGGGCCCCCGGCGTTTGGGCAG
>CAUYUJ010004080.1:331715-339215 GCA_963575745.1 Prorocentrum cordatum | reverse complement strand
GCTGTGCGTGAATTTAGCTAGTGGGTGCAGCCTTGGCCCACTCCTCGCTCTCGTTCGAGGCGCGCAGCTCTCTCCTCGGGAGAAAGGGGCTGCATCGGATCGGCAGCAGCAGCATGACAGCGGCCGCCGCATCGGCAGCGGGAGAGCGGCCTGGCAGCAGACCCTCTCTGTTGGGTTTGCCAGGACGCCCCTGGCACGCTTCTGCACAGGCACGGTGCGTGCGGTATCCATGAGGAGGTTTTGCCACATGAGTCGCCTCCGCCGTCTGTGGAAGGCCTCACCAGGGTCACCAAGGACACCCTTCCTCGTCTCCTCGCCGAGGGGCTGCTGGTGCCGAGTGCTTCGCCTCCCCTCTCTTTCGAGGCCCCCTCGAGGCGGTTCGCTGGAGGGCCCATGGCGACGGGAGGCCACGCGCTTCTGGATGGGCCCTGGAAGGACAAGAGGCCCCTCTGGGCCCTCGCAGGCGCTCGCGTGGGCCCTAGTCGCCGTCGACCCCGATAGAGGAGGAGGAGGAAGAGGAGGAGGATGAGGAGGAGGAGGAGAGGAAGGAAAGAGGAGGAGGAGGAGGAGAAAGAGGAGGAGGAGGAGGAGGAGGAGAAGGAGGAGGCAGCTCTCGGTTTTCTGTGGAACGCTCCTGATGACTGGTGCTGACCCCGCCGCTGCCGAACTGATTGGCGCTGATTGCCAGGCTCAGACTTCTGCGCGTACCGCCAGCTCGTGTACGAAGGGCTCATGTTCGAGAGAGGCCGCAGGTCTTGCGCAGGCAGTCGCAGCGCGGGGGCTGAGAGCTGGATCCAAGTCTGGCGCCAGGTCGACGAGCGAGGCAGTCTCGAGCAGGTGCGCGCTGTCAAAGTCAAGGCGCACCGCGCGCGTGCTGCGGTGCAGAGGGGTGACATGTCCGAGCTCCTGCCCGCAGGCGAGGCCGTGGCCGACACTTGGGCCCCAATGGCAAGGCGAGAGGTCGAGTCCCCGAGGCCATCCGTGCTGCCTTTAAGGCGAAGACCAAGGTCGCGTCTGTGGGCGGCGTGGACTGCCAGAATAGGCACGGCCATAGCTGACATTGACGTGTTCCAAATCTCTGAGCTCGGCGGCGACGATAGGGGCGAATAGCCCAGGGGCGGGCATTATACGCATTCGCCTGGGAGCCTGCTCGAAGACATAGATCATCGGCGCACCTGAATACATGTATTGCTCTCCCCTGAGTTATTCGCCCCTGTCGTCGCCTCTGACAAGCAGGAGCAGCGCAAGCAGGTGGCAACGAAGTATCACGCGTCGCCTGTCCGCTCTGGCCTGCTGGTCGCGGAACTCTTCCGTGTCTGAGCGCTTCCCCCCTCCTCCCCTCGCGCGGCCGCCCTCGTCTTCGTGAGTCTTCGCTCCTTCCTCTTGCACGCCCGACAACTCGCCAGTCGGGTGCCCCGAGGAGCCCCACGCTGGTGCGGACTGCCTCTGCCTCGCCGCCGACGACAGAAATCCCGCCCTTGCCTCTTGCTGTGCTGCTGCCGCCGCCGCTGGGCGTGCCTCCCATCCTCTCGGGAGCCGACTCGGCCGTCGCCGGAGCCTCTCTCGGCGGAGGGCAGCAGCACACCGTCCACCCGTTCCGAGTGGGGAGTGGAGCGCGGGCGGACTTGGTGTGCGGTGTGTTGTGTGCAGGATGTGGCATCAAGAAAAGCCTAACAGCAGGCCTGACTCGGGCTGCTTTCCTTTCGGCATGTTCTGAAGGCGATGGCACCTAGAATCCATCACCGGAGTGCCAGCACGACGCTTGAACGGGGAGGGCGGAGCCTGGAATAAGGAGGAAGAGGAGGAGAAGGAGAGAGAGAAGGAAGAGGATATGCACAGATGAGAAAACGGTATAAGCATAAACTTTTCCGCGCGGATTTCTAGGATCCGCGCTGGATCCCCCTCGCTGGCGCGCGGAGCGCGCCAAGGGCGGCGCCGGAGGCGCCCCCGGGGGAGCCCAAGCGCCGATCCAAGAAATCCGCGCGGAGCGCCAAATGTTTTATGTTGATGCCTTTTTCTTCGAAGCAAGGAGGAGCAGGATATCCTGGCTTCTGCAGGTGCGTTGTGTGTGCGGGATGGGGGGACGCAGGTCACTGCAAGCATGTCTTCTGCCTGCCGCGGGCAGCCCCCCCCCAAAGGATCCTGGGGGGCGCGGGTGCCCTCGAGCCTTGGCAAGAGCCCGTCCCGAGTCCAGATTGGCAAAGTCTGGCATCCCCTCATCCAGATCGGTGGCGAGCGAGGGGGGAAATTGAGAAGGAGAAGGCCTCTCAGAAGGCGACGGGACTTCTCAGAAGCCATCGTGCCTTCTGAGAAGTTTTCTGCGTCTGCGGGAAAGGCTTAGAAAACTGATCCGAAGGCCGGAGGACTTCCGAGCCTTCTGAGAAGGCCCGCCCCTTCTCACTTCCCCTCCTCGCTCGCTGCCGACCAGAGTTTCCGACCAGCGGACCTGGTGCGAGCGGGGGAAGCAGGTCAACTCGTCTGGCGTTGTTCTCTCGGGCCGAGGCCTGGCTGTGCTGTCTGCAGAGGTGGCACAAGCGGTGCCGATCACAAGACACGCGCCGCCCTCTCCGGGCGGTCGAGGCGTGGACGCTGCGTTCCGCCTTAATGCTGTATCGAAGAGGAGGAGGAGGAGGAGGAGGAGGAGGAGAAAAAGGAGGAGGAGGAGGAGGAGGACACGGGTGAGCGGCAAGGTGAGGGTGTCGAGAGGAGGGCGTCGAGAGGAGAGGAAGGTGTCGAGAGGAGAATCAGGAGGTGGAGGGGCAGGTGGACCACTCCAGGCCTTCTCCTTCACCGCGCTGGGGCAGACGGCAGGCTAATCCCTGACCCTCTGCGCCTAACCTCGGCACTCGCACAACCGGAAGGGCGCGCGCCAGGAAGGGGGACCTAGCGCCGATGAGCTCTGAACAGTGCTGTTTGTGCAGCTTGTATTCCTTCGAATAGTGGTTCGGAGACGTCCCAGAACTTCCAGGAAAATGTACGTCTGGCGCGGAGCTGGAAACGGAGGTCGCGGGCCGGGATTCCGCAGGCAGCTGCGCCGAAAGCCGCGCCCCGCGGCGGCCCGCTCGCGAGGACCTCCGAAGACCGAGGCGGCAAGCACGAGCAGCAGCAGGAGGGAGGACAAGGCCGTACACGGCGACGGCAAAAATCAGGTGCGTCCAAGAAGGCGGCGACCAAAAGGGGGGGGTCGCAACTGATGGCCCGAGGCACGTGCGCGACCCAGGAGGGGGACAGGGGAAATGCTGACAGAACAAGAGGGGCCAGACCTGATACCTGAGGAGATATCATGCGAAAGGGACCGGAGCACGTGACGGCCCCCTGGATCCCTCCCCCAAAAAATACCCCGGGCGGACCCTGCGCGGTGGCCCTCACGGAGGTCGGAATTCCCGGGGGGCGGTCTTCAGCGCCCCTAAAGAGCGCCCCCAGCCAGAGCGCTCCGAGGGACCCCAAGGGAGCCCGAAGAGGTCACTCGAGTCGGATCCATGGGCGGCAGGTTCCACGAGGGCCTCCACACACCCCCAGAAGGGTTCAAGATAGCTCTCAAATGGTCGAATACAGCTCCAAGAGGCCTCCCAAAGTCCAGAACTTATACTTTCGTTGGGATTTGGTTTCACGTGTGTTCGCGTTACCGCTTGTCCGTCCTCTGACTATCAAAGACGGCCCACGCAGCCCCCTCAGATTGACGCAATTACGCCCCCAGGACAGCCACCAAACGCCTCAGGAGGGCCCGAAGACGGCAAAAGAGGCCTCCCAAGAAGCTTCCAAACCCCAAAAAAAGTCCGAAGAGGGGGAACCCGAACGGAAAGTTCGAACCTTTTCCCGACAGCTGGCCCTCCAAACCGTCAAGAGGCCCCCGAGAGGCCCCCCAGGCACCCCCAAGAGGCCTCACGAGGCCCTGAAGAGGCCCCACGAGGTTCCAAAAATGCCTCCGCGAGCACGCAGGCAAGTGCCAACGATGTCACAATGACCCCCACAAGAAGCTCCCATGACGGCCCAAGAGAGCCTTACGGAGAGTCCAGAGTCCAAGAGGGGACCACGAGGGAAGACACGAACAGCCATTCGAGCCCTCTGCCCCGAGACGCCCATGACTGCTCACGCAACCCTTCAATAGAACTACCACCTCCCATCAGCACCGCAGTGGCAACGAACTTGCAGGTAAACGCGCGCCATTGGATAGTCTGGGCTGGCGGACTCCGCGAAGCGATTCAATCAGAGAAGGGGCCATGCAATACAGGCAGATGTCATGCGACGGGAACGGGGGGGCCCTGAAAACTCCAGTATGTCGTCGCCGCGTTCGTCGCCGCCCCGTCGCTGCCGTCGTCGCCCCCGTTTTCGTCGTCGCCGCCGTTACCATCGCCATCGTTTTTCGTCGTCCGTCGTGGTCGTCGTCGTCGTCGTCGCCGCCGCCGCCGTCGTCTTCGTCGTCGCAATCGTCGTCGTAATCGTCGTCGTAACCGTCGTCGTCACCATCGTCGTAACCGTCGTCGTCGTATTCGTCGCGGTCGTCGTCGACGCCGCACGACGACCGTGCCGCCGTCTGCGCCGCCCCGCAGGGCACCCTTGACTCCGCCGTGCAGGGGTCGCGGTAGACAATGTTGTCCGAGACGGCCCACTGCATCTCGACGTGCATCGACTCCGCCGCCGCGGGGCGCTCCGCAACCGGTGGCCCCAGTCACTGCATCGACTCCGCCGTCGCCGTCGTCGCTTGCCTCCTCCATTTCACCCTCTCCATCCTCCAGCTCACTCTTCCTCCTCATCCTCCTCCGCTTCCTCATGTTTCTCCTCCTCCTCCTCCTCCTCCTCCTCCTCTTCCTCCTCCTCCAACCACCTCCTCCTTCTCCCCCTCCTCCTCCTCCTCCTCCTCCAACCTCCTCCTCCTACCTCCTCCTCCTACCTCCTCCTCCTACCTCCTCCCCTCCTCCTCCTCCTCCTCCTCCTCCTCCTCCTCCTCCCTCCTCCTCCTCCTCCTCCTCCTCCTCCTCCTCCTCCTCCTCCTCCTCCTCCTCCTATTCCTCCTCTCCTCCTCCTCCTCCTCATCCTCCTCCCCCTCCTCCTCCTCCCTCCTCCTCCTCCTCCTCCTCCTCCTCCTCCTCCTGATTGCGGATTGCTGATGGCAAGAGAGAGATCGACCATCGCTGCCAACGCTCACCGTCTGGCGTGCGAGGGAAGGCATCATGGAAAACAGAACGCAGGGCCGCTGGTGGGGCCGGAGAGCGGGACGAGAATTAGACGACACGGACGGGGACCGAAAAATACGGCGAGCCGCGGGACCGAGCGAGCGAGGAAGGGACAGATGGACGCGACGGAGGGCCGCGGTCTTCGAGGCGCGGGCCGCGGGCGTCGTTCCTCCTCCCACCCACCCCCCTCACCCCGCCTCTCCACCCACTGGGGGCGCTGCTGGAGCAGGCCGCGGCGGGCCCAGCTGGACCCCTGCGAGGGCGGCTGGCCCCCATCCCCCTTTTATGGGCGGGCGGCGCGCTCACTCCCAAGAGAGCGACGACGATGGGGAAGTCGCGCCCGGGGGTGCCCGTGCCCGTGGAGCACGTGGTGGTCGACGCGCGGTTGGTCAGAGGCGCTTTGGTGGTCGAAGGCGCAAATGCCAACGGGCAGGCTCCGTGAGGCAAGCCGTCGATGCGAGCCGTAGCCTGTCTGGCCTTTCCGTCGCGGCTGTATTCCACGACGCCTGTATTTCTCGAGGGTCGGACCGCCTGGAACTTGCCAAAGAGACCGAAGGTGGACTGGACACCAGACATGTCGATGTTGGCGTTGGGCTCCGGGGCCCCGGTTCGGATGACTCCTCGGCATTATTGCCCATGGTTGCGTGACCTTCTGCGGCTGCGTGGCCCTGTCAGCGAGCTGGATGAAGGAGGGTGGATGCCCTGGTAGTAGTTGGCTTGGCGTCGGCGACGATCTCCTTCGCGGCGACGCCGTTGTCCTCCGCGGCGACGTCGACATCCTTTTCTAGTCTCCTACTCTCCCTTTTCTAGTGACCTCCTGGCGGCGGGCGTGGAGGAAGCGAGTCCAGCAGCGGCGACGGGGGCGGGGTCCTCGGTGACATAGCCCAAAAGGCTGATGAGGGAGGGGGGCCACCGCAAGGATCACGCGAAGAGATTCCCATCTTGACGGTTTCTTTTGGGCTAACGCCTGGGTCTCCTCTACTCCGGGGCGGAGTGCCCAAGAGACAACGGAAGAGGGTGGCCCCTCTGTGGCAGCCTGAAGCCGCAGTCCAGCAGGAGGCGGCGGTCCTGGGCCCCCAGGGCGCCCAGCAGGAGGCCGCGGCACAGCGGGAGGCCGTAGTCCAGGAGGAAGCGGCGACACCGCAGGGAGGAACGACGGCATGATGAGATACTCGGCGTCCTCGTGGTTGCAGTCGTGGTCGTCGTAGTGGCGCTGGCTGTGATCGTACCTGTGGTCGATGCTGGCCTCCGCTGGGGCCTGGATGACGATGTGCTTGTACTTCCTCCTCGTGCTTCCAATGCCTGCGGGCGGCGGCCTCGAGCGCGGCCGCGCGCCGGCGCCGGGCCTTCCGCCTGGCCACTGTAGGCCCCCACGCGGCCGTGTCCGCTGCGCGGCGCGTGCTGGGCCGCTACGCACTCCGGCAGCCCTCGCAGCTGAACTCCGCGGCCGCCATCACCGGGCCGGGCGCCGCGCTGGTTGCCGCCCGCGGGGGGCCGCCAGCCCCCCACCGAAGGCGGGGGGATGAGTCCACGCAGGTGGCAAATTCCTCCTCCTCCTCCTCCTTCTCCTCCTCCGCCTCCTTCTCCTCCTCCTACTCGTCGTCGTCACCATCATCGTCATCAACAACAGCAACCACAACCACGACGACAGCAACAACAACAACAACAACAATCACTTTACCCGAACGCTCAGTGTTCTCACCAGTGCCAGGGTTTTCATGCGACGCCAGCCAATACCCCCACTTTGTGGGGGGGCAGTGCAAGCTCTACCAAATATCCACACGACTCTTCGCCACCACCCACACCCAGCTTCCCGCCCTATGACGTTCGGACACTTCACTTCGTGGCCTGCGGACGACCGTGGCTACTACACTGGCGTGGAGTACACACCCACAGAAGTTGTTAAGCCTACGTTTCGTTAACACCCACAGAAGTTGTTAAGCCTTCCACAGAACATCTGTTGCATATGATGCATATGGTACATGATACACATGATACACATTTTTGGAGATTTCGGCGTGCGCGCGCGAAGAAAAAACGAATGTGTCCCGCATGGTATTATTTGACAGGGATGATGGCCCTGGCAGGTGCGCAACCGTTGTCGCAGAAGTTCGAAAAAGTTGCTCGCAAAAGCCCGTTTGACAGAAATGTTTAAAAAGTGTTGGGTTTCCTACGAATCCGCAAGAGCGCGCGGGATGAGATTTTGACAATTTGTTTGTTGAAAAACCATTGGTTTTTTGATGTTTTTATGTTAAAATCGCTGCGAACACTAAGGTTTTGGAAGGATTTCGTCTTGCGCGCGCGAATGTCCACTTTACCTTATTTT
>CAUYUJ010004080.1:271715-329215 GCA_963575745.1 Prorocentrum cordatum | reverse complement strand
CATCATCCTGATCATCAGCATCATCATTATCATCACCACCACCACCGTCACCACCGTCATCATCATCATCATCATCATCATCATCATCATCATCATCAGCATCATCATCATCAGCCTCACCATCACCATCGTCAACAATAGTATTACCAGCATCAGCATCAGCAGAAGCATCCTCACCATCGTCAGCATCAATAGCATAGTCAGTGTCACCATCATCACCATGCTCAGCATCATCGCCATCATCACCACCACCAGCATCGTCAGCATCATCATCATCAGCATCATCATCGCCAGCATCATCATCAACATCATCATCCCCATCATCACAATCAGCATCATCCTCAGCATCAACATCATCATCAGCGACATCAACATCCGTGTGCTTCCTCCTTCCACTCCACTTCGCCCTGGTCATCCTCCAACTACGTCTCCTCCTTTCTCCTCCTTCTCCTCCTTCTCCTCCTGCTCCTTCTCCCTCTCCTTGAATTTTATCATCCCTTCTCCACCTCCTCCACCTCCTCCACCTCCTTCGCCTCCTTGTGGTCCTCCCCCTCCTTATCCGCCAGCTCCAGGTCCTCGCATTCCTCCTTATCGTCTGCCGTTTCCCTCCTCGTTCCTCATGATCCACCGACTGGTCCTCCTCCTCCTCCTCCTCCTCCTCCTCTTCCCCCCTCCGCCCCTCCCTCCCTACCTCCCCCACCCACCCCTCACGTCTCACTCACCCCTCCTCCCTCCCCTACTTATCCCCTCCCCCCTTCCTTGCCCCGTCGTCGTCTTCTCCTCGTCGACGACGACGGCGGCGGCATCGGCAACTTCGGCGGCAAAGGCAATGGCGAGGGCGAAGGCGAAGGCGACGGCAAGCAGGCCTGCAGGCTGCCCCCCTCCGCCGAGGGCACGATGTTCACGAAGTAGGCCACTATGCTCGTGCCTCTCGCGGAGGGCGGGCGGGGCGGAGGGGGCACAGGATGGAAGGGGAGGGGAGGGGAGGAGAAGGCCGAAGGAGGATGGGCACGACGAGTGGAGGGAGGGAGGGGAGGCGGGGAAGAGGAGAAGAAGTACTACGATTACTGCTACTACTACTACTACTACTACTACTACTACTACTACTACTACTACTACTACTACTACTACTACTACTACTACTACTACAACTACAACTACCACTACTACTTACTACTACTACTTACAACTACTACTACTACTACTACAACTACTACTACTACTACGACTACTACTACTACTACTACTACTACTACTACTACTACTACTACTACTACTACTACTACTACTACTACTACTACTACTACTACTACTAGTACTACTACTACTACTACTACTACTACCAGGGTCAAACTTCACCTTCGTGTCTACTAAGAATGAATGGGTGAAGGTAAGGGTTCGGGTTCGGGTTCGGGTTCGGGCTCGGGTTCTACACCGTCATATAAAACCAAGTAGAATAACATAGAATAATTTGATTTTAATCGTACACGAAGCAGAAGTTCGGAAACCCACAATATCGCCATTCGTTGATAGGAAAACAATACCCGGGGCTATAGACCTACTAGTACACGAAGATGAGGTTCGGAAGCCCACCGCTTCTAATAGTACGCGAAGAAGGGGTTCGGAAACCCACAATTTCGCCGTTCGCTCGTAAGAAAACAATACCGGGGCTATAAAGCCAATGGTACACGAAGGTGAGGTTCGCAAACCCATTGTGGAAAACGGGAAAACAGCGTTCCTCTTTTCCTGCTCGCTTTCCTCTTCCTCATCCTCCTCCTCCCCCTCCTCCTCCTCCTCCCCCTCCTCTTCCTCCTCCTCCTCCTCCTCATCTTCCTCCTCTTCTTCCTAACCATCACGAACCAGAAACGAATAAAACCAGAATGCGCTCCCGAATAGAGCCAGAACGACGTCCTTATGAAAACCCACTCTCAAGTGGACCAGATCGCCACGATCCTCGTGAGGGGTGTTCCCGCGTTGGGCGTCGGTGGGCCGTCGGCAGCGCTCCACAATGGGCCAGGGCCACGATCCATGTGAGAGGTGTGCCGAACTTCAGCGTCGGGCGGCGATCCAGATGTGGCGAGGTCTACGATCCGTGTGAGGGGTGCGCCGATATTGCTCATCGGTGGGCCGTCGGCAGCACTCCCAGGTGGGCAAAGACACGATCCTCGTGAGCGGCGTGCCGGAATTGGACGTCGGTGGGCCTTCGGCAGCGCTCCCAATTGGACCAGGGCCACGATCCTAGTGAAGTGCGCGCCGGAATCGCGCGTCGGAGGGCCAGGCCCACGATCCTCGAGAGGGTTGTGCCGCAATGAAGCGGCTGGCAGTGGCGGTTGCTCCAAATCCGACGTCGACACGAAGGACAAGTGTAAAATTGCCGTTTTGTTTACTTTCTAATGCGAATCCAATCTACAGCCTCTACAGCGAATAGTGCACGAATGTAGACATTGGCGCGAAATACACAAAGACCAGGTTTGAAACTACGGTTTTCGTGATTCCCCTTGTAGGAGTTCTATTAGGCCTGATACAAGAGATGAGTACATGAAGGTGAGGTTTGTAGCGACACGAAGACCATGTGCACCCCTACTACTACTACTACTACTACTACTACTACTACTACTACTACGACTACGACTACGACTACGACTACGACTACAACTACTACTACTACTACTACTACTACTACTACTAATAAGAATAATAATAATAATACTATCACTACATCCGTTCTTTCTACTACTACTACTACTACCACCACCACCACCACTACTACTACTACTACTACTACTACTACTACTACTACTACTACTACTACTACTACTACTACTACTACTAGTTCTAGTACTAGTACTAGTACTAGTACTAGTCGTCGTCGCGGTCGTCGTCGTCGTCGCAGTCGGAGTCGTAGTCGCATTCGCAGTCGGAGTCGTAGTCGTAGTCGTAGTCGCAGCCGTAGTAATAGTAGTAGCAGTACAAGCGAAAGTAGAAATAGAAGTAGTAGTACTACCAGTATTAGTAGTAGTAGTGGGAGTAGTAGTGGGAGTAGTAGTGGTAGTAGTGGTAGTGGTGGTAATAGCATTGGTACTGGTAGTGGCAGATAGTGGTAGTGCTAGCAGTACCAATAGCAATAACAGTAGAAGTGGCAGTCGTAGTAGTAGTAGTAGTAGGAGCAGCAGCAGGAGCAGATGTCGCAGTACGAGTAGTAGCAGCAGTAGTGGTGGCAGTAGTAGTAGTAGTAGCTGGTGGTAGTAGTAGTAGTAGTAGTAGTAGCACTGGCAGTAGTAGTACTAGTAGTAATAGTAGTGATAGTAGTAGTAGCAGCAGTAGTAGTAGTAATAGTAATAGTAGTAGTAGTAGTAGTAATAGTAGTAGTAGTAATAGTTGGAAAAATAGTAGTAGTGGCGGTACCAGGAGTAGTAGTAGTAGTAGTAGTAGTAGTAGTAGTAATACTAGTAGTGGTAGTCGTCGAACATCGATTAGTAAAACTAAAACTCATAGTAATAGTGACCGTAGCCGTGAAAATATTGACAACCGTAGTAGTTGTAGTAGTAGTGTTAGTAGTGAGGGTAGTGAGAGTAGTAGCAGTAGTAGTAGCAGTAATAGTAGTGATAACAGTGGCGGAAGTAATAGCAACAGTAAGAGTAATAGTATTAAAAACAGTGATAGTAGTAGTGGCAGTGGTATCAGAAGTAGTAATACTGGTAGTAGTAAAAAAAAGGTAGTAGTGGTAGCAGTAGTGGTGAAAGCAATAATAATGATGATAGCACCAGAACTAGTAGTAAGAGTCGTGGGTAGTATCGACACCAGTAGTAGTAGCAATATCAGCTGCTGTAGTGGTAGTGGTTGTAGTAATCATAGTAGTAGTAGTAGTAGCAGTAGTAGTAGTAGTAGTAGCACTAGTAGTAATAGTGCTACTACTATTACTACCAAGAGTAGTAGAGTAGTAGTACTAGTAGTAGTAGTAGTAGTAGCAGCAGCAGTAGTAGTAGTAGTGGTAGTAGTAGTAGTAGTAGTGGTAATCGTCGTCGTACTCGTAGTAGTAGCCCGTAACAAAAGTAACAATAGTAGTAGTAGTAGTAGTAGTAGCAGTAGTAGTAGTAGTAATGTTAACAGTAGTAGTAGTAATAGTAGGAAAAGTAGTAGTAGT
Source organism: Prorocentrum cordatum (assembly GCA_963575745.1). Taxonomy (NCBI): domain Eukaryota; class Dinophyceae; order Prorocentrales; family Prorocentraceae; genus Prorocentrum; species Prorocentrum cordatum. The sequence continues at coordinate 325,071 of CAUYUJ010004080.1, read as the reverse complement.
GGCGGTACCAGGAGTAGTAGTAGTAGTAGTAGTGGTAGTCGTCGCACATCTAATTGTAAAACAAAAACTAATAATAATAATAGTGGCCGTAGCCGTGAAAATATTGACAACCATAGTAGCTGTAGTGGTAGTATTAGTAGTGAGAGTAGCGAGAGTAGTAGTAGCGGTAGTAGTAGTAGTAGTAGTGATAACAGTGGCGGAAGTAATAGCAACAGTAAGAATAATAGTATTAAAAATAATGATAATAATAGTGGCAGTGGTATCAGAAATAATAATACTGGTAGTAGTAAAAATGGTGGTAGTGGTAGCAGTAGTGGTGAAAGCAATAATAATGATGATAGAACCAGAACTTGTAGTAATAGTCGTGGGTGGTATCGACACCAGCAGTAGTAGTAGCATCAGCTGCTGTAGTGGTAGTGGTTGTAGTAATCATAGTAGTAGTAGTAGTAGCAGTAGTAGTAGTAGTAGTAGTAGTAGTAGCACTAGTAGTAATAGTGTTACTACTATTACTACCAAGAGTAGTAGAGTAGTCGTACTAGTAGTAGTAGTAGTAGTAGTAGCAGCAGCAGTAGTAGTAGTAGTAGTAGTAGTAGTAGTGGTCGTAGTAGTAGTAGTAGTAGTAGTAGTAGTAGTAGTAGTAGTAGTAGTAGTAGTAGTAGTAGTAGTGGTAGTCGCCGTCGTACTCGTAGTAGTAGCCCGTACCAAAAGTAGCAATAGTAGTAGTAGTAGCCGTAGTAGTAGTAGTAGTTGTAGTAGTAGTAGTAGTAGTAGTAGTAGTAGTAGTAGTAGTAGTAGTAGTAGTGGTAGTAGTAGTAGTAGTAGTAGTAGTGGTAAACGTCGTCGCACTCGTAGTAGTAGCCCGTACCAAAAGTAACAATAGTAGTAGAAGTAGCAGTAGTAGTAGTAGCAGTGGTAGTAGTAGTAGTAGAAGTAGTAGTAGTAGTAGTAGTGGTAGTAGTAGTAGTAGTAGTAGTAGTAGTAAGAGTAGTAGTAGTCGTAGTCGTAATAGTAGTCGTAGTAGTAGTCGTAGTCGCAGTAGTAGTAGCAGTAGTAATAGTAGTAGTAGTAGTAGTAATAGTAGTAGTAGTAGTAGTAGTAGTAGTAGTAGTAGTAGTAGTAGTAGTAGTAGTAGTAGACGTCGCAGTAGCAATAATGGCAATAGTGACTGTGGTAGTAGTAGTCGTCGTGGTATGAGGAGGAGGAGGAGGACGACGAAGAGGAGAAAAGGCATGGCATGGCATTGCAATGGCCAGGAAACCCAGCGGCCCTCACAGCATGTCGAGAACCATGTGGAAGAAGCTCTCCAGCCCGCCGGACGCCGGACCAACACATTCAGCCGAGGCCCGTCAGCAATCCAGAGCGGGAAAAGGGCACGCAACCCCTGCCTGGGCGCCGGGCCGCTGCGCTTCCCTCGAGTCGCTGGCCCAAGCCCCACTCAGCCCCGCCAGCGGCCCCGTCAGCAACTGAACTGACTGGAGGGAGCCCAGGCCCGCAGGCAGCCAGCCAGCAGCGTAAGAAGGGACGGCACGGGCCCACGTGACCTCCTGTGCCTGGGCGCAGGGTCCGCAGCACTCCCCTCGAGTTGCCGCAGCCCTGCCCCGTAGCTCCCTTTAGCTCGACGCGGTCATGGCCTCCGCGGCCGCAGAGAAGGCTGCCGCCAGCCGTATCGCAGGCTCGGCCGGCCAGGGCCTCCAGGGGCCACCCGTCCGCCTGGGCCATCGGGAACAGCGCCCGCCCCTCCTGTAACTCAGCACTGCCTGGGGCGAACTCTGCTGCCGGCTTCCGCGGCCGTTCTCCAGGAGTGAAGCAATCCTCCGAGCCTGCGTCAGACGCCCAGCATCACACGCCCTCCCAACCGCGGGGATGCCGCGTGCTGCTTGCACTCAGCCACGCGGCACACGAGCTTGGCACTCGGCCTCTTTTTTGGGGCGTCGCCTCTGGAGGCACCCACGGCTCCCCCCGCCCCAGGATCACAGCCCGGTGCTCCCGCGGCGCCTGCGATTTCGTCGGCGGCCTCTTCGTGTGCTCTGGCGCATGCGACCCCCGCTGCACCAGCCGCCTTGCCTCTGGCTGGTCCTCCCACGGCACACCCACCACGGTATTCCACTCCTCCGTGACCGCTCGCCACCAGTGCTTGCTAGAACCTCTCTGGGGGCCCCATCGGCCAGCAGCTGGTCCAGCAGGCGCTCTGCTAGAGACACGGCGTAACTATACATCGACCACGACACCTCGGGAGAGCACACGAATCCACAGCCGGGGATCCGCCATGCATCCCGGCCGCCCCGCAACCCCCGCGCCATGGTCGCCTGAGAGCCTCTCGGGCCGCCTTGAGCCAAATGCATTGAGCCAACATGGCTTAAGCCAAAACGGCTACGGGGATGAGGAGGAACGGGAGGAGGAGGACGAGTAGAAAAAAGAGGAGGAGGAGGAGGAGGAGGAGGAGGAGGAGGAGGGGGAGGAGGAGGAAGAGGGGAGGGGAGGAGATTAGCGAACGTAGCCTCTGGACCCACCAACCTAAGACCTTTTGGAGGAGTACCAGGAGGTCAACTAGACAGAGGCACATTGTCAGGCAGGTTTTTGCGGCAGTTACGTCACATCAGCCAAGATCCACCAGTGGGGCCACCAGGTCTCACCATTGTAAAGTGCCTGCGGCACCAGACAAGATTATGCCTGGCTTCGTGCCTGGGAATGCAGTTCGAAGGACCAGAAAAGGAAATAGATGAAAAAGAACTAATTCGTGAAACTCTTGAAGCAGGACCCGATGACTTGCTGTTTGGCCGCCTCTGGGTCCCGACACACGAAGAGAAGGCCCCTCCCATCCTGAACGACACTGCTGGGTTTCTGGACCCCGTGGGACCCCAGGGAACCGCTCACCTCTGGGAGGGATGATGAGAGATTGTTTGATGGGAGTTGCTGCGGCCCGAAGCTTTCAGTCTCAGGAGGATCCAGAGCTGGATGGTCTGCAATCGCGACCGACGAGCTCGGTCACTTCAAGAAGGCGATGCTCGGACCAGCACCTGTCGGCGACCCCGACGGGTGTGGTCTGCACAGGGTGCGGCTTGCAACCGGGACCCTCCGCGGGGCAGGCGGGGACCTCGGCAGAGCTCCCCGCCGCGCCCCGAGGAGGCCCGACGAGGGCAGCGTCCTGCTCCCCAGGCCCCAACACTCAGAGGCGACGAGTGGGGCGAATAGCCCAGGGGACAGCAATGCATGTATTCAGGTGCGCCGATGATCTATGTCTTCGACAAGGCTCCCGGGCGAATGCGTGTAATGCCAGCCCCTGGTCCATTCGCCCCTATCGTCGCCGCCGAGTAACACTGCCGATCGCAAACCACACCCCGGCGTAGCCATACCCTCTGCAGTCGCCGACAGCACCTGGCTTCTTGCAGCAGACACTGGTTGTGGGTGAGCACCCGGCGGTCTTCCTGGGGCTCGTGCAGGCGGGCCCTGCCTCCCCTCTTCACAGCGAGAGCGGAGGGTCGGGTCCTCCTGAAAGGGGTCGGCCTCCCGCTCAAGACTGTGGACGGGTCGACCCGCTCAGCACATGTCTGGGGAGAAGTGGATGATGGTTTTGTGGATGCCATGACAATGGACACTCTAACAATCCAATCATTGAATTACATGTGTTTAAAATGTGTAAAAACATGTTCTAAAAATGCTTGTGTGTTTTACATGCGTTAAACATGTTTGAAACATCTGTTAGAAATCTGAACAATATTTGGCAGCATGCTTCCTCTCCATTAATCGACTTCCACGATGATGGTTCTTCGTTCCAATCCTCTCTCGGAAGGCCCACCCGAAACTTGCCGACGACGCGGGTTCGACCACTGTCCTGAGCACCGTGGGGACGACCCAGCAGATCAGTGTGCTGAACGGGAACCCCTGATGCATCCTGAGGCCCAGAGTCTCGAATTCTAATAATTCTTTGAAGCTCGACAGTCGGCAGGACGCTACACTGCTGCACGGACCTCCCCTCAGAGGGAACCGCGCCTTGAGCCTCTGGCAAGCACGTCGCGCGGTCCCCGCCCGCGACGCCCGTCCCCTCCCCAGCAGGCGGGGCCCGAGAAAAGTCGGAGGAGATCACACGCATTCTTCTGGGGGCCTCGCCGAAGACACGAACCATCGGCGCCCCTGGATACATGTATTTCGGCGGCGAGCGAGGGGGGGAGAAGGAGAAGGCCTTCTCAGAAAGCGGCGGGACTTCTCAGAAGCCTTCGCGCCCTCTGAGCTTTCTGCGTGTTCGGGGAAGGCTTAGAGAACTTGTCAGAAAACCAGCGTACAAAACCAGGGGACCTCCGAGCATTCCGAGAAGGCCCGCCCCTCCTCACTCCCCCCCCGGGGGTCGCCGCCGAGCATTGCTCTCCCCTGGGCTGTTCGCCCCCGTCGTCGCCTCCGAAGAAAATGAAAGGACCCTGGGACACACAAATAAATACACATAAATAACAGGATTCCCTATATTTTCCCATATTTATTTTCTCAGTTTTTGTCTTCCCCCCCACTTCCCATATTTTCCCATATTTTCTGCGGAATCGACGATTACTTGTGTCTGTGTGTTTCTTTCCCTCCTGAGAGAAGGGGGCCCGACAGGGCCCCAGCGGACTCCCGAGCACGACCGAAGATGGGACACCGACTCCCTCCCCCCCCTGGGGTGTGTACCAAGGCGGCCGTGGTATGGCAGGAGGGCCCGGAATCGAATCGACGAGTCGGCTCGGCGATCGACATGCATCAAAGCGGCGGAAGCCCGCAGGCCGGTGCCTCCATGGAGAGACCGAAAAATCCGAATCGGAATCCCAAGTCGAATCGCATTGGAATCGGAGTCGATCGAAATCGAATCGGATCGAGTCACTTCGGAGGGATCAAGATTAGCCCTGGCACACCACGGGGGTGGGGCGGGGGGGGCGATGTCCCATGTTTGCAGGTTTGGGGGGGTTGGAGTCCCCCCGCCCCGAAGGCCAAAGCAACGCGCTGCAGCTCCTTCCCCTTCATGTTCGCCTCCTGCGGCTGCGCCCACAGCCTTGCATCCACCGCAGACCACCGCCAGCCGCAGAGCAACGGGCTGGCCCCAAGCCACCTGCGATGCTTCCGAGACCACCGCCAGCCGCAGAGCAACGGGCTGGCCCCAAGCCACCTGCGATGCTTCCGAGGCTACACCCTGTCTCGGAGGAGGGTCTCCATGTCCATGCTGTCCTGTTCGATAAGGAGCCCTGTTTTCATGAGTCGCGAAAATGCCAGTGACCGGCCCCGCCGCCAAGCCCTCCCCCCCTGGTCGTGACGTGACAGGACAGGACCCTCCCCCCCTCCGCCTCCGGTCACGCCTGTCATCGCCAGGGGATGCAATAACATATCTTGTTGCGGCTCGTACGTCCTCGTCCTCGTCGAGGCCCTGGAGTTCCCAGGCCATCTGGTCCAGGCCGTGGATGCGCCCGAGCTCTCACACAGGGTCTGCATCCGAGTCGCGCGCCAGCTCCGTGGCCATGTCCCTCGGGCACCCTGTCTGCTCCTGGAGCACCTCAGTGACCAGTGGGCTGTGCAGATCCGGGTCGTCAGCCCAACGCTTTGTGGCCCGAATGCCGACGCCGTTTGCCGAGACGATCCCGTCCTGGCCGTCGGCGACCTCGTCCTCGCCGTGCGGGGCACGGCACTCCGTCGGCTTGGGGGGGGGGGGCGGCAGTGGCGCCAGTCTCTGCTCCAGCACCAGCTTATCCTGCATGTCGCCGTCCTTCTCGCGGAGGCCTTCCTTCTCGTGCACCGCGATGGCCGCGGCCTCTCCGCGCGAGATCCCCGCGCCTGTGCTCGTCCTGGCCGCCAGCCCAGGGGCTGGCCGCCAGGCGGTGCCAGCCTCTGCTCCAGCTCCGAGAACCTGCTGCTTCCAGCCACCCCAGTCTGCCGAGGCCAGTCAACCCCCTGCTCCTCCCTGGCGGCGTCGAGCTGATGGCCGAGTGCGGCGCCGTGGCCCCGCAAGGCCTCCCACGCCACCAGCTTGGCCTCCATTAGCTCCCCCCGTCAGCGCCACCGCCAGCGCCTTCGCTTCATCACGCTTGTGCACCAGCTCCTCCGCGAGACGTTGCAGCCTCGCGCGTTCCGCGGCCCTCGTCCCCGCCCATCGCGTCGCCGGCGGCGACCCCCTGCGTGGCCTCGCATACCAGGCCCCGCAGCGCACCATACTCAGCACAGGGATCCTGGACCTCCATTTCGGTATCCCCACCATCGCGCCAAGGTCGAAAACTTCCTCCCTCGCTGCCGCGCCCGAGTCTCTGATGAAGAACTCGTTGGACCCCGCCTGTTCCGGCAGAATTGCAAGTGCCGCCCAGACACGTGGGCGGATGTCGCCGAGCAAGTGCGCCATCGCCCGCCGCTCGTCGCACCACAGCTCGACCTGCTGCGCCAGGACGGCCTCGCCTCGCTCGACCACCGCCGCCCTGCTGCCCTCCGTGGTCGCCGGCCTCTGGCAGCGCGAGCGTGCACCTCGCTGCCCGCAGCGTCTGCTGGAACTCCGTCGGGTGCTCCGCAGCGAGCCGGGGGCCCTTCGCTGTGTGCCCCGTGGCGAGTGGCCGAGCGGATGTGGGCCCCGCGGCACGCATGGCGCACCGTGCTGCCACGCCCCAGGCTGCGCGCCCCCGTCGGCCCCAGAGGGCCTGCTGTGTGGGAGCGCTCAGACAACACTCTGGCCCAAATGGCTACGGAGGAGAAGGGAGAGGGAGGGAGGGAGGGAGGGAGGGAGGGAGGGAGGGAGGGAGGAGGGAGGGATGGGTGGGAGGGAGGGATGGTAGGAGGAAGAGGAGGAGGAGGAAGAGGAAGAGAAGGAGGAGGAAGAGGAAGAGGAAGAGGAGGGGGAGGAAAACCATGAGGACGACTATGAGGAGGAAAAGGAGGAAGGCGAAGAGGAGGAGGAGGAGGAGGAAGAGGAGGAGGAGAGGAGGAGGAGGAGGAGGAGGAGGAGGAGGAGGAGGAGGAGGGAGGAGGGGAGGGAAGGATAATGGAAATGCGAAGTAGATCTATCGCAAGCCCTCGGGCCACCCTCTGACCTTCGCCAGCACCGCGAAGGGTGGATGGGAGGGGAGAGGGAGCGAGGGCACAGAGGAGGAAGGGTGGAGGAGTGGGGAAGAGAGGGAAGGAAGAGGAGAGGAGAGTACGAGTACGACCACATGGCAGAGTCGACAAAAGCCTGCACAACGTGACTGATTACGCATGATGGCAACGAACACGCTGCTCTGGCGTGCCGGAACCCTCCGGCCACGGGCCACGGGAGATCCTGTCGAAAGAGAGCCTCCGAGGGCCCTCCGAGGGGGCCGATGGGGCCTGCGATGGGGCCTCCCGGAGGGCCGCGAGATCCGACGCTGCGGAAGACATCGCGAAAGATCACGGCCGGAGCCCTGGAGCCCATCTCGCTGCCGCAATTCTCGGGCCCGATCGACCCGTGATGGCCCAGGGGCCCGAAGCCGGGCGAGGAAGAGGCGCAGCGGGAGGGGCAAGGGCCAGGGGGGCCCTCGAGGGCCGGCTCCTCCAGTACGATTCTGCTTTTTACATTCCCTGCGGCCGCTGCTGCTGCAGATTGCGTCAATTGCGGCCACGGCTCGGCTAAGCCAGGGCACCTTCAAGGAGGAGGAGGAGGAGGAGGAGGAGGAGGAGGAGGAGGAGGAGTAGGACGACGACGACGACGACGACGACGACGACGACGACGACAGCGGCGGCGGCTGTGACGACAGTGGCGGCGGCAACCCGAAGCGCCGGAGTGCCCCAGCAGGGCCGTCCCAAGGGGCCTCCCGTAGGGCAGGAGCAGGCAGCGTCGACTGGGGAAAAATCGGATCGCACGGAAACCTTCGTCACGTCGGGCTGCATCGGGCACGGAGACGGCATCGGATCGGAGCGGCCGCGCCAGGCTGCACAACGGCGCGGGGCAGGCACCGGGCCGCCGCGGATCGCGGGAGCGCCGGAATCGGATCGCAGCGGGCCGGCCAGGACCGACGTCGAAGCGGACAAACCGGACCGGAATGGGCCCGGCGGGGCCCTCCGAGGGGCGTCCTCGGGCGCGCGCGCGCCACGGCCTCCCCAGCCTGGACCAGGAAACCAGCGGCACCACACCGCCCAGCCCTTGGGCAGCGGGGCCTCCGCTGCTTGAGGCCGGCGGCCAAGTGGGGGTGGTGCCGGTGGCCGTGTCTCGGGGTGGCATCTCGAGGCACCTCGCCACGGCGGCGCGGATAACGCCTGGGGCGGGTCCGTGCCGGCGTTCGTGTTGCGAGGTCCGACTGCATGTGAATTCATGCAGGCACCTTGGGCACCTCCCTTCGGGTTGTGTCGCCCAGGTGTTCTGTCCAGGCAACAAGGCACCACCCCGCCCACGGCCCCTCGGGGCTCACGTGCACCAGGAAGCCTGGCGTGGGTTTGCTGACCACCTGCCAGACCACCCCAACCTGACCCGAAGAGCCAGATTTCGGCTTTGGGGGGGGGGGCGGGACCCACACGTGACTTTTGTCGATGTTCCCCGACGCTCCCACCCCGCCCCTTTGGGAATGGAGAGCCGATTGGGGCCTCTGGGTTGGGCTGGGGTGGTTTGCCGGTCGGTGATGCTTTGCGCGGGACACGCCACGGCCCCCGGTGGGCCGCAGCGCAGCCTCGAGGGCTATCGGCGGGGTGGTGTCGCTTGCGCTGCCGCCGACGCCCACGGAGAGAGAGAGAGAGAGAGAGAGAGAGCGGGGCCGCCGCGCCTCCGGGGGCGCGCGTCTCGATGGTGCACATCTTGCCCACCACCTCCTGCACGAGCATCAGCACCTGCGCTTTTGTCGGGCGTGTCCCCCTACAGGGGGATTTTCTATGAAAAATAAAAAGATATCCCAAAAATACCCCCATAAGGTCAGAAAATACTCAACAAATAGTCCCCAGACTACTTTTGGAGCATTTTTTGGCTATTTCGGGGGATGTTTTATTTTTCGTCGAGAATCCCCCTGTAGGGGGACAGGCCCGACTTAAACCTGCGCCTGGGGGCAGGGCGTCACCGAGGATCGGGGGGCGGTCCCTGGGGCCTCGCTCCTCCCTCGAGGCACCTCCCCGCGGGAGCGAGGGGCTCGGCCCTCGGGCGAGCCTCTCCCAGGGAGGCGATGCCCCCCCCCTGAGAGGCGTCCAGGATCGAGGATCGAGGCTCAAGGCTCGAGGCTCAAGGATCAAGGATCAAGAATCAAGGATCAAGGTTTGGATCGAGGATCGAGGATCGAGGATCGAGGATCGAGGCTCGAGGCTCGAGGCTCAAGGATCGAGGCTGAAGGCTCAAGAATCAAGGATCGAGGATCGAGGCTCGAGGCTCAAGGATCAAGGATCAAGGTTTGGGGGCACCGGCGGCGAGCGAGGGGGGGGAGAAAGGGCGGGCCTTCTCGGAAGGCTCGGAAAAGTCCTCGGGCCTGCTGGGAATGCTCTGGGCCCTCCCCCAAGACGCGGGAAAGACCTCTCAGAAGGCGCGAGGGCTTCGGAGAAGACCCGCCGCCTTCTGAGAAGGCCTCCTCCTTCTCGCTTCCCCCCCCCTCGCTCGCCGACGAATCACCGAGGAGCGAGGAGCAATCCTTGAGCCTCGATCCTCGCTCGATCCTCCGCGGGAGGCGCCCCCGCGGCATCGAGGCTCGGCATCTCGGGCGGGCCTCCCCTCGGAGGCGCCTCGCCCCCCTCAAAGAGGGCTCGAGGCTCGAGGCTCGAGGCCCGGAGGTCGGGGTCCCGGGGGCCCGCACCTGCACAGGGGGGGGCAGGACAGGAGCCAGGAGCGAGGAGCGCGAGGCCAGCACAGGCTCGAGCACCTCCCAGCCGTGCGGAAGCAGCGGGCAAGGGCGGAGAGCGGGAAGGCGCTGAGGAGAGAGACCGGGCTTCCGCCCGCCCCCGGAAGAGGGGGGGAAAGGGGAGCCGTTCGAAGGCTGAAGTAGGAAGGCGCCTAGAGCAGACTGGAACCTGGGAGTCCACGAGCACACCTGCATACTTCCAGCGAGCGATGGGCGCTTTACACCGAGTTGTTCCTTGAGCGCGGCGGGGGTCGCATCGCGTGGGGGCGCAGGAGGCGGGCCGTCCGTCGCGGGGCGCGCAAAAAAAATCGCTCAAAGGGTGGGCTCGGTGGGCTTTGAGGGAGTGGGCGGGACGGGCCATCAGGCGGGATGGCATACAGCCAACCCGTATATAGCAAGGATGCGCGATGAGGATGCAAGGGCCTTGGCAGGCCACGGCGAAGCTTTTCGAGCGGGGCGCGGCCGACGAGGGTGGCCAAGGATGGGCCGAGGAGGCAAGGATGCCAGGGTACCCTTGGGAAGGTCGCCCATCCTCACGATGCGGGTTGACTGACTGTAGGGGGGGTGCCAATCGAACAGTATGTGCAACGTCTTAACATGTTTTTCCAGTGGCAGCCACCCGCACGTGGACAAGGCTGGCGCCTAAACAGCTCCGCGCGCGCGCGCATGTGGGGGGGGGGGGGGGGGAGTCGCATCTCTGCCGATAGGAGCGGGGCGGAGCAGCGCGGGAGTTCCAAAGGGAGCGCGCGGCCCTGGGAGTCGTTCTGACTGGGAAATATTCCCCCCCCCCCGCCACCCGAGGGGGTGGGGTAATTCCGCCCCCCCCCCCCACCCCCCCAACTCTGGGGGCGGGGTGCGGGGGGCGGAGCACCCCCCCTCCCCCGAGACTGGAGGGGGCCGGCGGGGAAAGAGCACAGACAGAAGCCCCCCCCCCCCGGTTCGAGCCGGGGTGCGGGAGGGGGAGGAAGCCCCTGCCCGGAAGCCGGGGGGGGGGGAGAGGCCAGACTCCCCCCCCGGTTCGAACTGGAGGGGCGGGGGGTACGATCCCCTCCACTCCTGGAGTTCGAACTGATTTTGAGCTTTGTTTGGGCGTTAGTGGAGTTTTGTTTGAGCTTTGGTTGACCTTGTTTGGGCTTCGTTGAAGCTTTCTTGAAGCTTTGCTGGAGCTCTGGTGGAGCTTCGTTGGAGCTTTGCTTGCGCTTTGCTTGGAGCTTTAGTTTAGCTTTGTTTGAACTTTGCTTGAGCTTTGTTTGGGCTGTGTTTTACCTTTGGTTGAACTTTACTTGAGCTTTGCTTGAGCTTTGTTTGACCTTTGTTTGATCATCCGCCACTGTGCTGTGTGCACGTTGAGGCATGGAAGAATGCCAAGGGCTGCCTGGCAGTGTTCCTGTAGTCTTCTAATGGGCCCACTCACCCCCCCTGGTCACGCGCCCACCCGACTGCACCACCTCTACTCCCAGGGGGTCCGTGGGCGGCCGTGGCGCCTCGGGCTCTCCGAGACTTCCATGACGGCCCAGGAGGCCCCCAAGCCATGAGGGCCCCGAATCGAAAAACAATCGCTCGAAGACGCCCAAGATGGCCTCAAGATGGCCCAAGAGCCCTCCAAGACGTCCCAAGAGGCCTCCAAGAGGGCTCCAAGAGGCAAAAATCAGCAAAAATCAGTAATATCCTGTAGGTGTTTGAAGGATTTGGGCGTTCTCGCCTTTTCGGCTTTCCGAAGCTCCAAGACGACCCAAGAGGCCCCCAAGACCACCCCAGAACGCCCAAGAGGTCTCCAAGAGGCACCAAGACGGTCTAAGAGCGCCACAAGACGGCCCAAGAGGCGCCCAACAGGACCCAAGAGGGCCCCAAGACGGCCCCACAAAGGGCCTAAGAGAAGGAACACGAGCCGAAAATCCGAGCCTTCCGCCCCAAAAGGCCCCCAGGAGACCCCGAGAGGCGCCCAAAAGGGCCTAAGAGGCCCCCAAGAGGCCCCCAAGAGGCCCCAAGATGCCCCCAAGAGGCCCAAAAGAGACCCCAATAGCGCCTAAGAAGCCTCCAAACTGCCTCCCAAAAGCCCCCGAGAGGCCTCCCACGAGATCCAAACGAATATCCAGTAGACTTCAGAACCACAACCCAGGCAAGGTGGCGGGACTTGTCGTAGGCAGCTGGATAGTTGTTGGAGCTCTTTCGGAGGTTGTTGGAGCTTTGTTTGCGCTTTGTTTGCGCTTGTTGGAGCTTTGGTTGAGCTAAATATGAGCTTTGTTGAAGCTATGTTGGAGCTTTGTTTGAGCTTTGCTTGAGATTTGTTGGAGCCTTGCTTGAGCTTTGGTTGACTGTTGGTTGAGCTTTGTGTGAACTTTGTTAGACCGTTGGTTGAGCTCTGCTTAGAAGTCCGCCGGCCCCCTTGCGGGGCCACCAGGCTGTAGGACGAAGGTTTGCAGTTTCCTGCACCAGTTGCAGCTTCCAGCTTCCACTGTTAAAGTTCTGCTTCTTTGCAGCTTCCAGTTTCCACTGTTACAGTTATGCTTATTGCTGCATACTGTTCCTTGTTGATGGACCGCGCGAGGGGAGGAGGCCCAAAACGGGCATTTTTACCACGCCCTGAGCGTGTTGTCTGAATTGCTGGGGTGGGTAAAAATTGACACCCCTCACGCAGATCGGCGGGGTCAGGGTCCAATAACACAAAGGATTTGCCACATTTCTGACATTCGATGACCCCTCACACAGATCGGCGGGGTCAGGGTCCAGAAACGACTCCCCCCTGGGCGGTTCGGGGGCTCAGAAAAGCCACAATCCGCGGCAAAAATGCCCTAAGATGCCCCCAAGACGGTCCTCGAGGGCCCCGAATCGCCGAAGTATCGGTCCAAATCGCCAAAGTAGTCTCCAGACGGCCCCAAAGGTTTCCAAAACGTCCCAAGAGGGCCTCCAAGAGGATTTCTTTCAAAGAGGGCACCAACGAAAAGTATCCTGGCGAAGGACCCAACCATAAGCAATTGTTCGTAACGCGTTGTGGGTGCCGCTTTCGGTGGGGCTCCCTAGGGGGCCACGGAACGCTGCCTTGGGTGGGGGAACCGCATGCAAATTGCGCCACTGGGGCAGGCCTTCGGTGGAGTTCCCTATGGGGCCACGAAGCGCTGCCCTGGGCGGGGGAACCGCATGCGAACTGCGCCACTGGGGCCTTCGGTGGAGCTCCCTATGGGGCCACGAAGCGCTGCCCTGGGTGGGGGAACCGCATGCGAACTGCGCCACGGGGGCCTTCGGTGGAGCTCCCTATGGGGCCACGCAACGCTGCCCTGGGTGGTGCGAACTGCGCCACTGGGGCCTTCGGTGGAGCTCTCTATGGGGCCACGAAACGTTGCCCTGGGTGGGGGAACCGCATGCGAACTGCGCCACTGGGCCACTGGGGCCTTCGGTGGAGCTCCCTATGGGGCCACGAAGCGCTGCCCTGGGCACGGGAACCGCATGCGAACTGCGCCACTGGGGCCTTCGGTGGAGCCCCTATGGGGCCACGAAGCGCTGCCCTGGGCGGGGGAACCGCATGCGAACTGCGCCACTGGGGCCTTCGGTGAAGCTCCCTACGGGGCACGAAACGCTGCCCTGGGTGGGGGGACCGCATGCGAGAGCAGCCACTGGGGCCTTCGGTGGAGCTCCCCATGGGGCCACGAAGCGCTGCCCTGGGTTGGGGGACCGCATGCGAGAGCAGCCACTGGGGCCTTCGGTGAAGCTCCTTATAGGGCCACGAAACGCTGCCCGCGGGGGAACCGCATGCGAACTGCGCCACTGGGGAGCCATTCGGGGAGGCTCCCTATGGTGGCACACGCAACGCTTGCCCGGGGTGGGGGACCGCATGCGCAGAGCAGCCACTGGAGCTTCGGTGGAGTCCCTATAGGGCCAGGAAACGTGGCCTGGGTGCGGAACCGCATGCGAGAGCAGCCACTGGGCCTTCGGCGGAGCTCCCTATAGGGCCACGAAACGCTGCCCTGGGTGGGGAACGCACATGCGAGAGCAGCCACTGGGGCCTTCGGTGGAGCTCCCCATGGGGCCACGAAGCGCTGCCCTGGGTGGAGGAACCGCATGCGAACACTCCCACTGGGGCCTTCGGTGGAGCTCCCTATGGGGCCACGAAGCGCTGCCCTGGGCACGGGAACCGCATGCGAACACCCCCACTGGGGCCTTCGGTGGAGCTCTCTATGGGGCCACGAAACGTTGCCATGGGTGGGGGAACCGCATGCGACTTGCGCCACTGGGGCCTTCGGTGGAGCTCCCTATGGGGCCACGAAGCGCTGCCCTGGGCACGGGAACCGCATGCGAACTGCGCCACTGGGGCCTTCGGTGGAGCTCCCCATGGGGCCACGAAGCGCTGCCCTGGGTGGGGGAACCGCATGCGAACACCCCCACTGGGGCCTTCGGTGGAGCCCCCTATGGGGCTACGAAACGCGTGAGAGGTGTGCCGAGAGCAAAAGCAAGGAGGGGGAGGAGGAGAGCCGGGAGGAGGGGGAGGAGGAAGGAAGGAAGGAGGAGACGCCGGGCGCTGTCTCTTCAAAACGAGGACCCAACACCACAGGATGGTTCGGAAAAAAAGCCCCCGAAAAAAAAAAAAAAAAAAAAAAAAAAAAAAAAAAAAAAAGCAGAGAAACCCAACCATGAAACCAAATTGTGGAATTCGGTGGGTGCCGCCCCGGCCACGTGCGAAATGGATGGGGGAACCGCATGCGACGAGCCACTGGGGCCTTCGGTGGAGCTCCCTATGGGGCCACGAAACGCTGCCCTGGGTGGGGGAACCGCATGCGAACACCCGCCACTGGGGCCTTCGGTGGAGCTCCCTATGGGGCTACGAAACGCTGCCCTGGGTGGGGGAACCGCATGCGAACACCCCCACTGGGGCCTTCGGTGGAGCTCCCTATGGGGCCACGAAACGCTGCCCTGGGTGGGGGAACCGCATGCGAACACCCCCACTGGGGCCTTCGGTGGAGCTCCCTATGGGGCTACGAAACGCTGCCCTGGGTGGGGGAACCGCATGCGAACACCCCCACTGGGGCCTTCGGTGGAGCTCCCTATGGGGCCACGAAACGCTGCCCTGGGTGGGGGAACCGCATGCGAACACCCCCACTGGGGCCTTCGGTGGAGCTCCCTATGGGGCTACGAAACGCTGCCCTGGGTGGGGGAACCGCATGCGAACACCCCCACTGGGGCCTTCGGTGGAGCTCCCTATGGGGCTACGAAACGCTGCCCTGGGTGGGGGAACCGCATGCGAACACCCCCACTGGGGCCTTCGGTGGAGCTCCCTATGGGGCTACGAAACGCTGCCCTGGGTGGGGGAACCGCATGCGAACACCCCCACTGGGGCCTTCGGTGGAGCTCCCTATGGGGCTACGAAACGCTGCCCTGGGTGGGGGAACCGCATGCGAACACCCCCACTGGGGCCTTCGGTGGAGCTCCCTATGGGGCTACGAAGCGCTGCCCTGGGTGGGGGAACCGCATGCGAACACCCCCACTTGGGGCCTTCGGTGGAGCTCCCTATGGGGCCACGAAACGCTGCCCTGGGTGGGGGAACCGCATGCGAACACCCCCACTGGGGCCTTCGGTGGAGCTCCCTATGGGGCCACGAAACGCTGCCCTGGGTGGGGGAACCGCATGCGAACACCCCCACTGGGGCCTTCGGTGGAGCTCCCTATGGGGCTACGAAACGCTGCCCTGGGTGGGGGAACCGCATGCGAACACCCCCACTGGGGCCTTCGGTGGAGCTCCCTATGGGGCCACGAAACGCTGCCCTGGGTGGGGGAACCGCATGCGAACACCCCCACTGGGGCCTTCGGTGGAGCTCCCTATGGGGCTACGAAACGCTGCCCTGGGTGGGGGAACCGCATGCGAACACCCCCACTGGGGCCTTCGGTGGAGCTCCCTATGGGGCCACGAAACGCTGCCCTGGGTGGGGGAACCGCATGCGAACACCCCCACTGGGGCCTTCGGTGGAGCTCCCTATGGGGCTACGAAGCGCTGCCCTGGGTGGGGGAACCGCATGCGAACACCCCCACATGGGGCCTTCGGTGGAGCTCCCTATGGGGCCACGAAACGCTGCCCTGGGTGGGGGAACCGCATGCGAACACCCCCACTGGGGCCTTCGGTGGAGCTCCCTATGGGGCACGAAACGCTGCCCTGGGTGGGGGAACCGCATGCGAACACCCCCACTGGGGCCTTCGGTGGAGTCCCTATGGGGCCACGAAACGCTGCCCTGGGTCCCTAAGGGGCTACGAAACGCTGCCCTGGGTGGGGCACCCCCACTGGGGCATCGGTGGAGCTCCCTATGGTGCGAAACGCTGCCCGGGGGGGAACCGCATGCGAACACCCCCTGGGGCCTTCGGTGGAGCTCCCCATGGGGCACGAACAACGCTGCCTGGGTGGGGAACCGCATGCGAACACCCCACTGGGGCCTTCGGTGGAGCTCCCTATGGGGCCACGAAACGCTGCCCTGGGTGGGGGAACCGCATGCGAACACCCCCACTGGGGCCTTCGGTGGAGCTCCCTATGGGGCCACGAAACGCCGCCCTGGGTGGGGGAACCGCATGCGAACACCCCCACTGGGGCATTCGGTGGAGCTCCCTATGGGGCTACGAAACGCGTGAGAGGTGCGCCGAGAGCAGAGGCAAGGAGGGGGAGGAGGGAGAGGAGGAGGAGGAGAGGAACGCGGGGCACCGTCTCTTCAAAACGAGGACCCAACACCACAGGATGGTTGGGGAAAAAAACAAAAAAAAATCCTGGCGAAGGGCCCAACCATACGCAATTCCGAATGCCGCCGTTGTAAGTATCGTCGTTGGTGGAACACCCGATGGGGCCACGAAGCGTGTGAGAGGTGCGCCAAATGGAGGTGGAACTGCATGCGGACCCTGCCACTGGGGCCTTCGGTGGAGCACCCTGTGGGGCCGCGAAACGTGTGAGGGGTGCGCCGAAATGGAGGTGGAACTGCATGCGGACCCTGCCATTGGCGCCCTCGGTGGAGCTCCCTATGGGGCCGCGAAACGTGTGAGGGGTGCGCCGAAATGGAGGTGGAACTGCATGCGGACCCTGCCACTTGGGCCTTAGGCGGAGCTCTCTATGGGGCCACGAAACGTGTGAGGGGTGTGCCGAAATGGAGGTGGAACTGCATGCGGACCGTGCCACTTGGGCCTTAGGCGGGGCTCCCTATGACGCCACGAAACGTGTGAGGGGTGCGCCGAAATGGAAGTGGAACTGCATGCGGACCCTGCCACTTAGGCCTTAGGCGGAGCTCCCTATGGGGCCACGAAACGTGTGAGGGGTGCGCCGAAATGGAGGTGGAACTGCATGCGGACCCTGCCACTGGGGCCTCGGTGGAGCTCCCTATGGGGCCACGAACGTGTGAGGGGTGCGCCGAAATGGAGGTGGAACCGCATGCGGACCCTGACAGGCCTTCGGTGGAGCTCCCTATGGGGCCCTAGGTGTGACGTTGAAACTTGGAACCCGACACGTTGGAGGTTCGGTGGAGCTCCCTATAAACGTGCGGTGCCTTCTCCCTATGGGGCCACGAAACGTGTGAGGGGTGCGCCGAAATGGAGGTGGAACCGCATGCGGACCCTGACACTTGGGCCTTCGGTGGAGCTCCCTATGGGGCCACGAAACGTGTGAGGGGTGCGCCGAAATGGAGGTGGAACCGCATGCGGACCCTGACACTGGGGCCTTCGGTGGAGCTCCCTATGGGGCCACGAAACGTGTGAGGGGTGCGCCGAAATGGAGGTGGAACCGCATGCGGACCCTGACACTTGGGCCTTCGGTGGAGCTCCCTATGGGGCCACGGAACGTGTGAGGGGTGCGCCGAAATGGAGGTGGAACCGCATGCGGACCTTGCCACTGGGGCCTTCGGTGGAGCTCACTATGGGTCCACGAAACGTGTGGCCATGATGGAGACGGCGATGATGATGACGACGATGGTGATAAGAACGATGATGATGATGATGATGATGATGATGATGATGATGATGATGATGATGATGATGATGATGAGGAGGAGGAGATGAGAGAGGAGGAGGGAGGAGGGGGAAGAGGAGGAGAGGAGAGGACGCGGGCACCGTCTCTTCAAAACGAGGACCCAACACCACAGGATGGTTGGGAAATTATCCTGGCGAAGGGCCCAACCATACGCAATTCCGAATGCCGCCGTTGTAAGTATCGTCGTTGGTGGAACACCCGATGGGGCCACGAAGCGTGTGAGAGGTGCGCCGAAATGGAGGTGGAACTGCATGCGGACCCTGCCACTGGGGCCTTCGGTGGAGCACCCTGTGGGGCCACGAAACGTGTGAGGGGTGCGCCGAAATGGAGGTGGAACTGCATGCGGACCCTGCCATTGGCGCCCTCGGTGGAGCTCCCTATGGGGCCGCGAAACGTGTGAGGGGTGCGCCGAAATGGAGGTGGAACTGTATGCGGACCCTGCCACTTGGGCCTTAGGCGGAGCTCTCTATGGGGCCACGAAACGTGTGAGGGGTGTGCCGAAATGGAGGTGGAACTGCATGCGGACCGTGCCACTTGGGCCTTAGGCGGGGCTCCCTATGACGCCACGAAACGTGTGAGGGGTGCGCCGAAATGGAAGTGGAACTGCATGCGGACCCTGCCACTTAGGCCTTAGGCGGAGCTCCCTATGGGGCCACGAAACGTGTGAGGGGTGCGCCGAAATGGAGGTGGAACTGCATACGGACCCTGCCACTTCAGGTGGAGCTCCCTATGGGGCCACGAAAAGGGGTGCGCCGAAATGGAGGTGGAACCGCATGCGGACCCTGACACTTGGGCCTTCGGTGGAGCTCCCTCACGAAACGTGTGAGGGGTGCGCCGAAATGGAGGTGGAAACGCATGCGGACCCTGACACTTGGGCCTTCGGTGCAGCTCCTATGGGGCCACGAAACGTGTGAGGGGTGCGCCGAAATGGAGGTGGAACCGCATGCGGACCCTGACACTTGGGCCTTCGGTGGAGCTCCCTATGGGGCCACGAACGTGTGAGGGGTGCGCCGAAATGGAGGTGGAACCGCATGCGGACCCTGACACTGGGGCCTTCGGTGGAGCTCCCTATGGGGCCACGAAACGTGTGAGGGGTGCGCCGAAATGGAGGTGGAACCGCATGCGGACCCTGACACTTGGGCCTTCGGTGGAGCTCCCTATGGGGCCACGAAACGTGTGAGGGGTGCGCCGAAATGGAGGTGGAACCGCATGCGGACCCTGACACTTGGGCCTTCGGTGGAGCTCCCTATGGGGCCACGAAACGTGTGAGGGGTGCGCCGAAATGGAGGTGGAACCGCATGCGGACCCTGACACTTGGGCCTTCGGTGGAGCTCCCTATGGGGCCACGAAACGTGTGAGGGGTGCGCCGAAATGGAGGTGGAACCGCATGCGGACCCTGACACTTGGGCCTTCGGTGGAGCTCCCTATGGGGCCACGAAACGTGTGAGGGGTGCGCCGAAATGGAGGTGGAACCGCATGCGGACCCTGGGCCTTCGGTGGAGCTCCCTATGGGGCCACGAAACGTGTGAGGGGTGCGCCGAAATGGAGGTGGAACCGCATGCGGTGACACTTGGGCCTTCGGTGGAGCTCCCTATGGGGCCGCGAAACGTGTGAGGGTGTGCCGAAACAGCGAACATGCGGGGGGCAGAGGCAGGGATGGAGGGGGAGGAGGGAGGAGGAGAGGAGGAGAGGACGCGGGCACCGTCTCTTCAAAACGAGGACCCAACACCACAGGATGGTTGGGGGAAAAAAAAAAAAAAAAAAAAAAAAAAAAAAAAAAAAAAAAAAAAAAAAAAAAAAAAAAAAAACGGAAGTGATTGCGCGTTCGGCGTCGACCCGTTGATTTGTTGGGCCGCAGAAGGCCCCCCACTCTGGGGCGTCGCCGTGCCATGCTATGTCAGGCTACGCGTCCTCATTTACGCGTTTCTGCGCCTGCGGGGGCGTCCGGCACGCTGCCTCGCTGGCCTCGGTCGCATCGATGCTATTGGCCCCGGCTCCCCCCCTCCTCTCCCTCCTTCTTTTTCCCTCCTACTCCCCCTCCCTCTCTTCCTCCTCTCCCCCCTCCTGCGCTCGTCTCAAGCCACCTGAGCCCGAAATATTTTGACGGGGTCCATTATCCTGTGCCTTCCCGGGGCGCTTGAGGTACTTTGACCGCGCGTCCCGCCGAGGAATTGCGCGGCGCCGACTAGAGCAGAAGAGAACTTCCAGTCTTCGTTGCCATGGCGCCAGGCGCTCGTCTTTAGACGCGCTGACAGTCATGCCACTCGTGCGAGCACAACAATGCATTGGTCCGGAATCATTGTATCTGTGGCACCTGCGGCAGTAAAGTCATGCTGTTCCAGCACCACTCCAAGGGTGCCACGATTCAATTTGACTTGTCCAGTGATGAGCAAGAGGAGGCCTCTCTCGCACACCCGAAGGGGATCCTCCACTCTTAGTTGTTTGGTTTAAATAAACGCTAGGCTCTCCCTGGCCCCAGGAATGCGGGGGCCCGTTTTCCTTTGCCCTTGCTCCTTCCTCTCGGCTTTCATGCTTCTGCTTTCGCCCCCGCTCAAGCTTTCTGGGTCAAGCCGGCGGCCGGCCCCAGGTGGCCCAGAGGCCGGGGCATCCCAGAGGCCCACTCCGGGAGCCCGAAAGATCCCTGGATTCCGGGAGGTGTTTGCGCGCGGCTGGGCCGCGCCGCCGCGCGGGGCGCCCCGCGGCTGGGGGGCGGCGGCGCTGCCGCCACCGGCCGCGGCCGAGCATGCGCGAGGGGGGGGGGCGGCGCAGCGCGGCGCTGGGCACCCCCTGCCGCGCGACGCTGCTGGCCGCCGCGCTGCAGACCGCAGCCGCGGGTTGGCCGTTCCCCCAGGCACAGTGGGGCTACGGGCCGGCGCACTACGACGACGTCGACCTGGGCCCACGCCTGCGGAAGGAGTACCACGGGAGCCCGATGATCAGGGGCCCCGAGGACTCAGCGGAGCCAGGGCCAGGCGAGCGAGGGTCGCCGCCGGCGGGGCTTGCCCCGGTTGGCGCGCCACCCGAGCCGCCAGCCGCTCCGCCAGGGAAGGGCGCCACCCACCCCCCTACCCCGAACGGCACTTCAGACACCTCCTGGATCGGGGAGCGGGGCCTGGGCTATCTCAGCTGGGAGAACCTAGGGAACCACGCCTGGTCCTGGAAGGCCGAAGGGATGGGAGGTTGGGCGCGCTCTTTTGAAAACCTCAAAGGCGCCTTCTCGACCCAGCAGGACTCCGGCTGGCTGCGCTCCGACGGCAGCCGGGCCCTGTACCTGGCCGACAGCAGTGGCGTGCGCCTGTTCGGCGCGGCCTGGCCCATCGTCGGCTGGACCATCATCGATGATCCTGAGCTGCGCCGGCATCCTCGCCCTAACGGCGCACCGCCTGCGGACCATCTTCGCGCCGTGCGCGTGGGTCTGCTGGGTCATCGGAGCAGCCGCCGGCCTCTGCCGCGCGCGCTGCTGCTGTGCGCGGAAGCCGCCAGGCGAAGCAGAGGTGGATCGCCTTCTGCCGCCAGCGACGCCACAGCCTGTCACAGTCGTCTGGACCGGACCTGCGACGGGCCCCAGCACGACGACGTCCTTCTACGTACCAGAAGACCGTCCGCGCTCGCGGGGCCGGCAGGAAGCTGAACGACCTCCTCGTGAAGCTCGACGGGCATGTGGCGCGGATCGGGCTGGTTTTCGATGAGCCGGAGCGCGCTGGCAAGAAGGGGCTCTGGGTCCAGCGCAACAAGATCAAGGGGGCGAGCAGCAGAATCCTTCGGCAGAAGCTCGAGCAGGGCCAGTGGGCACACCTATGCCGATGTGGGGATTGCCAGCCCAAGGACGAGAAGGAGTTTCACTGCGTGGAGTATGCGGCGCTCGACTCCGCGGCCATCGTCGACATCGGCGCTCAAGCTCGGCTGACCCCCTGTCGGTTTTGCGTCCTGACGGGGCGCGCCCTCCCCAGCGGAGCTCGCCTGTTCGCCGCGAGCTTGATGTGCCTCTTCTACCTAGCAGGCCGCTGCGGATGTTGCAGCCGCCGGCGACGCCGCTGCCGTGAATCGGCAGGCGCTGCGGAGCCAGGCGTAGCTGGGGGAGTGGCAGAGCTGTTGGACCAGGAGTCCGAATCCGAGGTCGAGATCGAGGAGCGCCCCTGTGAGGCCGTCAAGGCCGGCATCCTCATCAAGGGCGCGATGCGGCCCCTGGCCCCAGGCGGCTGCCGCGATGCAGCCGACACGACCCCAATGACACTGCTCTGGGAGGACGGGCAGGCCTCGGACCTGCCGCCACCAGCCGACGGCAAGAATGTCACGGTTTGCCTCTGTGAGCATCACAAGCAGGTGTACACAGCCACACGGCTTAGCGACAAGTGCTCGATCGTCACCTGCTTGCACCAGGCGGTCGGGTCGTCGGCAGGAGTCCCGCTCTGCCTCGTCCATCTTGGCGGAGAGGCCGGACGGGCGGCCGGGCGTTCAGCCCCAGCCGCCAACCTCTCCCCACCGGAGTGTTCGCCGGCATCCGGCGGCGCATTGCGCGGGGCGGGAGGAGCCCATGGGCCAACAGCCCGGCAGTCCTGCAGAACAGCGGCTACAGCCCCCCCCCAGGGCGCGGCTCGCCCGCCCCCGCAGGCGGCCTCCAGCCAGTGCGCTTCGAGTCGCCGACGGTGCCCGCGCTGGCCCCGAGTCCCGAGGACATCGACCTCGACGACCTGAACTCTGGAGGTCTGAAATACCTTCCCCTTCGGGCCCGTGTGAATTGGGCGATCGGCGCCCAGTGGATCATCTTCCTCTGCCAGCGCCACGAAGGCGACGAGAAGAAGGACGAGGCGCTCTGACTACGGTTGATTTCCTTTGTGGGGGCTCAAACAAGGCGCCACGAACCAAGGGGGTGTTCGGGCTGTTCCTGTGGCCCGAAGGACCCCCCCAAACCAGCGCCCATCACCGTGCGCGCTGTAGCCTACGCAGGCGCCCTTGTCGGTTGTCGGTTGCGCCATCAAGGTGCCGCGCACCGCCCCAGCAACCGCGGCTCGCGACGGCCCCGCTGTCGGATGATCAAGGTCACGGGGGTTGTTCGGGCTGTTCCCTTAGCCTTCGCCCCCCCCCCCCACTGCAGCCACTGCCGCGGGCGGATTTTCTGCCTTCTGCGTGCTCCCGCAAGGCGCCGCAGACAAGGGGGGGCGTTTCGGGCTGTTCCCTTTGCCTCAAGGACCCCAGAACGGAGTCCAACACCACGTGCACTGCAGCCTGCGCAGGCGCCCCCGTTGGCCGCGGGTTGCGCCATCAAGGCTCCGCGCGCCACCAAGGGCGCTTTGTCTCCTGACGGCCCCGCCGTGGGATGCTAAAGAGCGTCGTCAAGGAACCGCCAGTCAGGCGCTTTGTTCGGGCTCTTCCCCTTGGCCCGCAGAGCCCCCCCCCCGCGCCGGAGCTCCCGCCACGAGCGGTCATTATCTGTTCTGGGTGCACCAACAAGGCGCCACAAACCAGGGGGGGTGTTCGGGCTGTTCCTCTGGCCCGAAGGACCCCCCCCCAAACGGTGGACACCGCTGTGCACACTGTAGCCTACGTAGGCGCCCTCGTCGGTTGTCGGTCGCTTGCGCCCTCAAGGCACCACGCGCCGCCATGGCAACCTCAGGGTAGCGATCGGTTCGTCTTCTGCTCTTCGTTTTCTTCGCCGGTCTCTGTCGGGCGCCCGTGCATCATCGGTTTACCTTTTCAGGGGGTCGGGTCTTTGCCTTTCGGCTTCCGGAGGCTTCTGGAAGAGGTGGCGGGCCAAAAGGAAAGGTCGCCGCGCCCTGCCCCTCTAGGGGTCCACGGGCGGGCACGCGCGGCCGGCCCACGAGGGCCGAGCCCGAATTCCCGCTGCGCCACCAGCGCCGACGCCTTTGCCCTCTCCCTCTCTCTCTCTCTCTGGAGGAGATGAGAGGAAGTAGGAGGAGGGGCATGGGGCTTTGGACGCCGCACTCACAAGTACATTTGAGGAACGCGTGCGGGCGCGTAATTGCCCACCGGACAAGTCGGCGTGCTGACCACACCAGAGGGCTCATCAATCAGAGCGTGGAGCACGCAAGTTCCGCATTGTTCTGGGGGCTGCACCCCTCCACGTTGGGAAGTACGGGATGTCCCTCGACGCCGCGAGGCACAGCAAAAGCGCCGCGGAGGTGGCGGACATGGACGCACAGGTGAACTCAATCGAGATGACCGAAGTTTTGACTACGCCTCCTAGTGGGGATCCACTTCTGGGTGGCGCCAAGAAAGGGTTGCTCGCACAGCGTAGGCGGGGAAACCTACATGCGACGACGCAGCGCCAGCTTGCCGAGCTACAGGCGACTGCGAAACATCTGGCAGCCCAAGTCAGGGGCCCACGACGGCCATCGCCCCGCCCACCACCGCCACCTCGACAGCAGCGCAGACGGAGACGTGACCCACGCATCCTTGTCCGCCTGAAGAGTTTGATCGAGAAGACTGATCGCCAGCCTCAGCCACCTAGCCACAGAGAGGTTGTTGCCACTCTCCAGGGTCTACTGGGGGACAACACAAAGACGAGCACTGCCGCTGCCTCAGGGAGTTCCACGTCGGAGCGCGCTGGGTTGAAGCATCACAAGCCATTGCCGCATCCGTGGGGGGGGGGCCCTCATCTGGCAAGCAGCATGCATCCGAGACAAAGACTGCGACCACAGCAAGCGACCCGTCGTCACGTGTGGCAGCAAGAAGGAGTACGACATGGTCCTGGAATGGTTGAAGGCGCGGGGCCATGACCAGATCTCGGCGACTTAGGTTGTGTTTAACGAGAAGGACAGCATCGAGGGCTGGCAGGAGCGGGAGGTCACGGTCGACGGGAATGACGGTGGCGCACTCCAGATTCCAGCCCAAGTTTTGCAAGCAGGCACCGCTCCACCTCAGCGCGCTGGGCTACCTCCCGGCGTCAAGGATGACGTGCCCATCACCGCCGCGGTGGACCAGCCGACCAGCTTCCGCATCACCGTCGCTCGGGTTTTCGCGGAAGATTGGTTGTTTCAACAGGCGAACGAGAAGCCCGTCTCGATCGCCACTCTTGTCCTGAATGCGGGCCTCACCAAGCATGTCCTGAAGACCAAGGGCGCAGTGGCTTATGAGAGTGAAGCGACAGCTATTCTCATCGTCAGCGCTGCCCACGCCAAGAACCTATTATCCTTTCAGTTACCCACGGGAGTCTTCCTCAACCAGCAAGGGTCAACGCTGGTTCCCGTGTGGCACCGCCATCGCGAGCATGATGACCCACAGGTCTTATTTCAAGCGTGTCGCTGGGGTGGCATCAGCAGCCTCAGGTAGGCCGGTGCATCGGCCGAGCGACAACAGCGCCCTGGGAGCACTTGCGACTTCCGCCGTTTCGGCAGACATCCAGCCGAGGTGGATCTTGCAGAAGACTCCGACCACGTGGACCCAGACAGAACATGTTCAAGCGTGGGCTCTCGATCGTGGTTTCAAAAGCGTTTCAACGATTACTCGTTGTGGGACTCGTAAATTGTTCCTCCGAGGTGATCTTGATAAGTTGGAAAGTGGTCAGGTCATGGAGTTCCAGTCTGGCATCTTAGCTCCCCTCGCCCCACCGCGCCGAGGGCAGAGCAGACCACCGCCTACGAAAGCACCGACATCAGCATGGGGGACTCCGAGTCCGACCTCCTTGCCCGAGGCCACGACGAGGACGACTCCCCCGACGCGAACATCGACGCCTGCTTCTCAAGCTCCTGGCAGCGACACCGACGGCGACGCTATGATGCAGGAGGCGGAGGAGAGGCCAACTGCACAGTTGTCCACGGTGGCGAAGTCTGCGCCGGCGCCGCCGACGCCAGCTCCGCCGCCCTGGGCAGATTACTTCAAGCAGAAAGATTGTGGAGGCAAAGGTGGCTGCTTCTACTGTTGTGCAGGCTATCATGCATATGTGAGCAAGACGAACCACAAACCGTTGAAGGAATCAGACCTCGGGCCAGGTGGCAAGCTCCAAGCGAATCTTCGCAATGCCGTGGCTGCGGAGATGCTCAAGTTTCAGTGCACGAAGGTGGGGGCCGACGAGCAGGCGAAGGCAGGGGGGTGGGCCACTTCGAAGGCTATCACGGCAGCTGCCCGCGCCATGTCAACCAACTTCGTGGCATGGGAAAAACGAAAGGATACCTGGCATCTGTACACGGCTGCCGCGAATATCAAGATGTCCAAGAAATGCTGGTTGACCCTCGTCGGCGGCCACTATCAACTCTTGGTTGGAACGCAGCCGCCACCGACTTCGGTGGAGGCGGATTGGAGGTAGAGCGCGAAGCCATACCCGCACCACTTCACTGGATGGGGCAAGGCTGCTTCATCGATGTCGTCGAAGGGGGCGCGCAGCTTGCTCGGCCCCCCACTCCATCACGGAGGTCCTCGGCTCGATATCTCTCTTCACGGGGAGCGCGCAGCTTATTGGGATTGCATTTGTCGGAGTCAGGAGTTTCCACGGCGTCAGGTTCCAGGAAGACCCAGGCCAAGGCAAAAGCCAAAGCATCTCGGAGAGCTTTGTCAACCCGCGGGGCTCAGAGCGTCTTGGGGTTAGCCGAAGATCCTGATCCAGGTCTGGGGGGCCATTGCCATCGCAGAGCGGGGACGTGGGATCACTACAACTGTCCGCGCGGCTGGCGCCCCGACCTTGCCGGCCAGGACTGCGACAGCATCTACAAGCAGGCGCATGCGAGGTTGCCGAGGAGAAGGGCCCCCGAAAGAACCGCCTGCTGTCCGACGCCAGCGCCTCGGCATCGGAGGCACGATGACTGCTATCCTGAGCAGGAGGGAGATCTCGAAGGCATGGGCACGTTGGTCTACCTGGAGAAGTTCGCTGTCTCCCGAGGCTGACGCCGTCGCGGACGCCCCCGCGGAGGAGCCCAGCCACCCCCGTCAGCGCAGCATCCAGACCCAGACGCACTTTACTCACAGCAAGTGTGGCCGCGAGCTGGCGTTATCGAAGTTCAAGAAGTTCCCGCGCCGCATGCGACCTCCTGGTGCTTCTATCCGCGAAGCCACCATCGCTATGTTTTTTTTGGGGGGGGCGGCAACGGCCCAGCTCAAGAATCAGCGCGACAGGGTCCAGAAGACGGCCAGGAAGCGCCGTCTCCGCCCTGGCTACTACGCAAATGTCTACCGCGTCTACGACAGGAAGAAGTACCACCGAAGGGTGAAGCAAGAGATAGGGGGGGCGGCAGCGGTCGCGGTTCGGGGCGCTAGGGGTTCACCGTGCACAGGGGCGCCTCGTTACATTCGCCGACCAGCTGCCGCCCGGGCCGCTGAGGCGGCCTCCTCCTCTCGGCGGGGCCCGCTCCTGGGCGGCGGTGGCGCTGGCCAGGGGGCCCCGCCAAAGCGGCCCCGTCGTGGAGGGGCCGCCCTTGCGCGCGCTTCACCGTCGGGCCCCACTCGAGCACCAGCTTCCCGCGAGGGCCTGGTTTCGCCGCCCCTGAAGAGAGTGAAGCAAAACTCCAATTCAATGGCTGTTTGTGCAGTTCCGAATTCAATGGCTGTTTGTTCAGTTTCTGATGCAGTTTCTAATCGACGTGGGGAACGCAGTTCTACTTCGTCGCCGCCCCAGCTGAAGGGGCCAAAACGCTCCAAGGCGCCGACGGCATCGGGCTCTACGTGCGCCTCGCCTACGGCAGTCTCTCCTGGGATTTCACCACGCACTGAGACTTTGAGTTTACCACGGGTCCAAAGCGACCCTCGTCGCCAAGGCGACGCTCGGCATCGCCGGAGACTTCCTCAAAGCGCTGCAGATTGGCAGATATACTCTCTCAAATTGAACACGATGGCTCGCAAGGGCCACCTGAGCAACACTCGGACGAGCTGAAAGTATACACCATCAACGTGACTTCCCTCAGCAAGGCGCGTCTTGCTACCGTGCTGGAAAGCAAGGACGTGGCTTCGTCTGGGGTTGTTTGCCTTCGAGAAACTCGACATCGCGAGCTCCGCCCGCCTTGGGCCCCTCGGTTGGCGCAACAGTATGGTTGGAGTATGGCGTTCTCTGAGCCCCCATCCCCCCCCTCCGAGTTCGCTGGCGAAAGACGGACGCACCTCGGCAAGGAGGATGCGCCATGCTATGGAAACGCACCTTGGGTCGTATCTCGGTCATCAGGGGAGACTTCATTCACCACCGCGGCGCGGGCATACGTACCTCGGCGGCCACCATCATGTCAGTATATGGCCCCAAGGATGTTGACAGGGCATGGTTCAACCAGGCCTTTGCTGACCTTCAAGCGTTGGCTCACATGGGACATCCACTGCACGTTGTGGGCGATCTCAATTGGCGGCCAATCTTTTCTGCAGTTACCACGGCGCGGGCTACGGGGCGACCTGGCCCCGGGGCCGGCCCAGCTACGACAGCGGCGAATACCATTCCTACAGCTCTTCACAGGGGCGATGGAGCCCCACCGACGCACTTGAGCACATGTTTCCTCCCTGGCGTACATCACCACGGTTTGATTACCTACAGGCTCAAGATATACTTCGTGGATCTTCCTCCCGCGCGGGTGCGGCATGCGGCTGCACTCATGCCGGTTCGAGGCCCCAATCACGACGAACGCGCTCTCATGCAGGAGCTGGTGGACACGGAGGTCGGCCCCCCTGCCCTCTTCGAGCGCGGCAAGGATGAGGATCCTGACCTGGTGGCACGCTGGCGATATTGGCATGAACGAGCTGAGCACGCAGCGCAGACGGCAGTGGACCGCGGTTGCACGGCCGTCGACCGCGCAGCGGAAAGGGCCAAAGGTTCACCGCCATCGGCGAGAACAACATCACATTCTCCAGCATTCCGACTGGACCAGTCGATTGCCCAACGCCGCCTGCTTCGCCTACATCGACGGTTCGCCGAACCACTTCGACAGGGTCTGCCAGGCGCGATCCCATTACAGACTGAGCACTATTGCCAGCTAGCGAAGGCTGCCTTGGATCTACCTGATCCACTTCACTTACCTGCTCAAGGTCTCTTGTGTTACGCCGACGCTTTGGATTGTCTTTCGTCTGGGATTTCGAAGGAACAAGGTAGGCTGCAAGCTAACGCATCCAAGCACTGGCGACAGAAGTTCTCAGCGTGGTCCTCGGACATTTGGAAGCTCACTACGCCGATGTTCAAAGGGCCCTCACCGTCCCAGTCCATGACGGTGGATGAGATGCGCACGCAGTCGGGGGCCTTTTGGGACCCCCCAGATTATGACGACAGCAGCTACCTCGAAGCCTGGCGTCACACTCACAAGCCGTGGTCTTCCCGAAGAGCTCCGAGCCGCAGGACTGGGAGCCCACCTTCGAGCAGTTCACGGAGGCCATCCAGCAGGCGAAGGGCCGCCCTGGTCTGGGCGGCTGGACCATTCGAGAGCAGCGCGCCCTGGAACGTTTCTTTCCTACCATCGCCCGCGAGTTCTACGACCTGTGGATCTTCACTGCGCGAGAAGCTGCACGTTTCCGAGGTCGGTTTGCCCCTGGGGTACTCAACCAAGTGCTCGGCTGGAGGGCGGCTGGATTGCCCAAGGGCGAGAGCGACACCAGACCGATAAGTATGGGGTCGGCTCTTTTGATGACCCAGCTGCGTGCTCTTGCCATCGCCGCCCCCTCACCTCCTGAGAACCAACGGGCGAATCGTCGTGGGTTCTCTGCGCCTCATGCTTCATCTGCGTGGCTCCGCGATTGTTCGGGGGCGACAGCGGGCGCGGAGTTGGATGTTACCAAAGCGTGCGACAATATCTCGCATGCCATTGCCCTGGAGAGCCTCGACAAGAGCGGGATGCCAGACGGGGTCATGTTCATGTGCAAAGCGGCCCGGGCAGGACCAAGATTGCGTTCACTGCAAGGGGCTCTGGCGGAGCCTATCTTTCCTGTCCGCGGGCTTCCGCAGAGCGACTCCATGGCGCCCGCGACTATGATCGCTACGCTTGTCCTTTGGCAAGCTGCTTGCAAGGGGCACTGTTTCATGGGTGACCGCTCTCTTGCGGCGCAGAGTTCAGACTTACTCGCGGACGGCCTGAGCATGACGCAGCATTTCGACTCGCCCGTTGGGCATCGTGAGAATACTTCGAAGCGACAGATGTGGTCTGAAGACGAGCCAGAGGACACTCTCATGGAGCACCTCGGGATCGAAGCGGCCCCAACGAATCCCAACCATCCGATACTTCCTCGAGGCGGATGGCAAAAGCTCACGAATGGCATCGCAGTGTTGGCTTCTATTCCTGGGTCTCAACAGGTGAGGGTCAAGCTGGCGATGGCGTATCTACGGCCTCTATGGTTATAGGCGAGCCCGCTCGTCATTCCACCTCCTGCCCCGTTCGCTCGCTCCCTGGCGCAGGCGATCTGGCGCACGTCGTGTATCTGGTGGTGTTTCGGGAGGTAGTGGGCTCAGAACGCGCTGCTCCGCCCTGTGTGGTCTGCCGCGACCTTTGGGATCAAGAATGCGACAGACACGAAGTTGGCGTGGTCCAGCTTCCTCGAGGCGTCGATGATTCATCATGCTAACGCCCTCGGGCTGAAGTACATCAGATACTCAGAGGCCAGAGGGGTCCGTCTCGAAGGCGACCCTGGAGATGACCACAGGATTCACAAAGCTGCCGAGCTCATCGTTGACGACAGGTGGCGTTTCTGGTCAGCATCTGCATCAGCACAACATGCCAGCCGAGTGATTGCCCGAGTTCGGTCACCCCAACAAGTGAACCGCAGTCGACATGATGCGGAAGATACTGACGACGTGGACGTGGATTTATGTTCACATAAGAGTTCAACAAGTGGGTGGATACATTAGCAGAATCTGAAAGAGTCCTGTTGAAAGTCTACCGCAGTGGGGCAGTGCTCAGAGACGCGGCGGAGAACAGGATGTCCGTGCAAGCACTGTAGTGATATCGCGCCATCAGTCAGACATTACTGGTCGGAGTGTCCGCACTGGCGACAAGAAAGAGAAGCTATTCAACTGAGGTTGATTTTGCCAGCGGGGTTTTGGACATCCGTCCCTCGCGCGACCTCAAAGTCTGGCTGGATATGCTATTCGCAGGCGGATGACCGTGGTGACCGAGTTCGAATGCTACGAGCTGCCTGCGAGATGGGCCTCGAAGTTCTCAAATCTAGACATGAAGGTGTGCTGACAAATCCCAGCCCGATGGTGTCATTGCGACGGCATCAGTGACCTGAGGTTCATCAGTTACAATATGTACGTGTGAAGGCCCACCTCATGTGATAGTGTGTTCTTGTGGCATGATATCCCTTCTTGCTGTGAGTTGTGCAAGAATGCCCTTGTTGGAGACCTGATCTTGATCATGCTTCGCAGTTCAAGGTTGGCTACCAGTGCTTCCTCTTCTTGACGTCCTTCATTGGAGGTCTGTTAGTTGGAAATGTTCCTCTGATGTGAGCGTCTATCTCATCAGGCAGGGTGTCGTTCTTTCATCTTTTATACATGCACGTTCCGCGTTGTGACGGGCGCGTTCGTATGCGACCCCGGCCTGTTCCCGTGCGAGTGCCTATCGCACCACACAAACTCAAGACTTTAAGGATGCAACTTCCAAGCGGTCGTGGATCACCGAACTCTGTGGGTCGCCTCATCCTTAAAGATGGGCTTAGGCACCCTGAAGACTATAGCGTACTTGGCAGTCCTCCTCCTCCTCCTCGTCCTCCTCCTCTTTTTGCTCCCCCATGCGTTCCCCGAAGTCTTTCCAAACCGACTCGGGGAACAACTGGCCCGATAGCTTGGCCAAGCTCTGGCCCAGCCGTCGGCCACAAAGGCGCTTCCAAAGGGGCAGGGGGCGGCGGTGATTTGCCGTGGGCGTCTTCGATATACATGTATACAAGCGCCCTCCTGGTTTGACCAGGGAAGTTTCTACCCGACAATGGGCCCTGGTGACGCTGGCGCAGCCTCTGAGCGCACGCCGGCGGCACTGCATCGGTGAACTGTTCGCGAGGGTCACTGCGGCACTGTCAATACCACGCGGGGTTGGCCACTTCTGATCTTGCTAAGGTGGGCCAGTCACACAAAAAACGGCCAGGTCTGGCTGGGAACAGCACCCAAATCTGGGCCAGCGGGCGCCGCGCGGTCCAGGCTGGCTCTGGTTAAACTGATCCTAATCACCAATTCACCTAGGCGCGAAAGCGCACGCCTCGCCAGCTGGCCCGAGTTCGCAGTCGGGCTGGCTCCACTGCCGAGGCGACGGGACAACGGGGAGTCTTGCGGTTGCCGATCGCTCCTCTGCGGCTCTCGATGTGGCAACGCTTGCCAGAAGTGAATGGTGCTGCCCCACAAGAACGGAAGCCTGCATAAACGCAAACTTTCGGAGGTCCGCGCGGATTTCTGGGGCCTGCGCTGGAACCCCTCCCTGGCGCACGGAGCGCGCCAGGGGGGGCGCCGCAGGCGCCGCCAGAGGGTCCCAGCGCAGATCCAAGAAATCTGCTCGGACCTCCAAACATATTGTTTACCATACGGAGTGGCTGTTTCTTCGATGTCCGTATCTCCAGCAGCTTGGGCCCCTGATGCGAGAGCGCACCGCGCCTCGTCAGGCCGGAGAGAACATACTAGGGAGGCGGTTCCGCGTCGATGGTCTCGCGTCAGCAAACCACCCACATATTCCCCCGTCACGGCCCATAACTCGCCCCTGTGTCATCATGCTGCTCAGTCTTCGGATAAGAGCTCCACTTGAATTTCCGCCTTGGATTTGCCCTGGCCCCGTATGGGGCCCTCCTCGGCCGTCGGGCCAATATAGATTCGGCGCTCTCCTGGCAGACAGGGCTTGATCCTTCTCTCGTGGACACCCGATTCGATCATGGCGCATTCGAGGTACTGGGGCCAGGCCTGGCTGGATGGAGCCAATATGCTTGTCAAGTCCATCGTGGCAGCGCGCGGCGAGGGGGCGCGAGGAGGGCGACGACAAGGACGAGGATTAGCAGGAAGACGGCATGATGATGATGATGATGATGATGATGATGGTGATGCCGATGATAATGATGATGGTGTTGACTATGATGACAATGATTCTCGTGAAAATGATGACGACGACGATGCAAATGATGATTATGATGATGGTTGTGATGATGATGCTGCTGATGATGTTACTGCTGGTGATGAATGTGGTGGTGATGATGATGACGATGTTGATGTTGCTGCTGCTGCAGATGATGATGATGATCGACCGTGTCCTGGCGTTGTTCGTCCACAGCTGCCTACTTAAACGTAGCGCGATGCGCGGCAGCTAGGACACCATTGAGCAGCTCTGCGCGGAGCGGCTGACCGAGGGCGCTGGAAGCCGTGGCCTCGTGGTAAGTGTGAAAAGCCAAAACGCGCTGCGTGAGCGCAGATGCACGGTTCATCGCACAATTGGCGGAATTGTACTCGTTGGGGGCCGCGAAGCCCGACAAATGATTGAGAGAAAACGGGAATCAGAGGAGACGACGCAAAACGGGACAGATGAGGCAGTAAGAAACCGCATCGGCTTCGTCGGTGCAACCGAGCAGGCAGGAGGAGGAGCCACACACATGCATACGGCACGAAGTGGTCCAGTCTCCCGCGAGCGTCTTGATAATGGACCATTGCCACGCTGGCCGGAATTTGCGCAGATTAACGAGACACCCCCACCCCCACCGCCCCCCGACCGACCCTCAATAAACTGCAGCAGGCCCCAAGCGCGCAGGCGCTTGGCGATGGTGCAATGGAACTCAGCGGGGAAGAGAGAGCGTCGGAGCGAGGAGAAAATCCGCTGCACCTTCGCCATGCGTCCGATCCGATGGCCTGGGCGCTGCTGAGCTCCTCGCGCGCAGCCGCCGCCGCGGCAAGCCAGTGCGCAACCGAAACACTTGTACAGGGCGCGCGCTCAGCCATGGCATGGAAGCGCTGAACAATGAATGCCCTGCCGGATCTGCCAGCAAGGAGCGCTCCATTCGCCACGCAGCCAAGCCACCAGCGGCAGGTCTTGGATCGCCTGCTCCGACCATGCCTGAAAGTCACAGTGCCAATCTACTAATGCGTGGCACGCACATCGCCAGAGGCTGGACAGGCTGAGCAGCCGTACTGAAGCAGGCGCAATGAGAGCGGGATCTCTGAAAGCAACAGATCTGCATTACGAAACGTGCGAGGCGGCAATCGAAGAACTTTGTGTAGCGAACTTTTCTTTTTGCTGAACCCACCGTGGACTTGGGTAGAGCTGAGCAAGATAGCTAAGGACTGTTAGTGCAGTTCTGCTGTACACTAACACGCTTACGCTTGTGGGACTATTCACCAACGGGATCTCGCAAACTCGAGACCACCACTTGCGCGCAGCGCCCGCCCAGATTGCGTTCTCTGTCGCGCCAGGGCCGAACTGCACTCCTAGATATTTGGCGCGGGAAGCACTGACGATGTCTGCCCACGACGGAATATGCTGAGCAAGAAAAGCCCGCGCGTGATGACCTACCTCAGGCGTGAGCTCCGTCCAAAGCAAAACAAGCACAGTTTTATTGGTCTGGAGACGAAGGTGGGCCAAACGCTCGGCCTTATCCAAACACAGGAAAAGCTCGCGGCAGATCAGCCAGCCGCGGCTGAACTAAGCTAGCATCGTCAGCACATCCTCCCGCCACCCCACGACAGTCACCCAACGACAACGGCGAGACCTCCCACACTAAACGGCGCAGCACTGGGTCCATGGCAATGGCCCAGACAGAGCCAGAGAGCGGGCATCCTTGCATCACCCCAGACTGGAGATAAAACATCTACTGCTGCTCGCCATTCGCAGCAGCGAAGCTTCGCGGTGCATGATAGACAGCGGAGATCAAGTTGCTGTACCCTTCGGGTAGACCAAACCGCGCAAGCACCTCCCAGAGCCACTCATGGCCCAGCGAGGGACATGCGGCAGCAACGTCAAAGGCAACAAAGACTAGACAATCCTGAGCAGCCGCCTCGCGAATGCTCGCTCGACTCGCGGCGGTGTCGAGGCGCGTGAGATTCCTCAAGAAATTGCGGCGCGGCACAAAGCCCTGCTGGACCTCATACGTGCGCTCCTGTACGAGCTTCTTAAGCTTGTGATTAGCTGCCGCTGCGAGAATCTTAGAATCCGTGTTGCGCAGCGACAGGGGGCGAACTTGCGAGGGTTGCCGAATGCATTCGTAAGCATCCAGCGGCTCAGAGCCCTTGGGCAGAAACGCGAACATGGAATCATTCAGCGAGCACGGAGCGAAGTGACCTGCCATCAGATGTTTCAGGAGCCGGTGCAGCACGCGGAGCGAGTCGACAGAGACTATCCAAGCCTTGTAGGGGAGCCTATCGGGACCAGGGGCACTGTGACGAACGCGCTTGAGGGTCTCCTGAAGGTCCTCGAGGCTCGGGATGGGGATGTCGGCCACGTCGAAGGCCGGCTAGTGCTCCTGAAGATGTTGCTGAATATCCAGCTTGTTAGCCGGCTTCGCCCGAAAGACCTCAACCCAATGGCGCTTCAGGGACTCGAGAATCTGAGAAGGAGCTTTCACCACTGCGGGCTCCTCAGGGCCCAACACGTGTTCAGGACGAACACTCGAAAGAACAAGACTCCTTCCCTTCGGTCTCCAAAACAAGGCGCGGCGGCGGGCAGCATTCTGATACTTGAGATGGGCAGCAGCACCCAGAGCATCTCCAGCGCGGAATGCCTGCTGCGCAGCCTGAGCCGCACGATGTTGAGCAACCTCCAGTTCAGCGGCATGCAGAGAACGAAACTGTCGCCGAAATTCATCACGATGAAGCAATCGGACAGCTCCGCCTTCCAGTAGGAACCGCGCACCTTCTGATGTGGAGGAATAAGCAGCGCCGCCAGTTCAGCGTCCTGCCGCCATACCGCCCGAGAGATGGCTGCTGCAGATGATGATGCTGATGATGCTGATGATGATGTTGATGTTGATGATGATGCTGATGATAATGATGATGATGATGATGATGATGATGATGATGATGATGATGATGATGACGATGATGATGATGATGATGATGATGATGATGATGATGATGTTGATGATGGTGGGGATGATCGGCGGGAGGTGGACTTTTCCTCTTGGTCTAGTCGGCTCAGCCCAAGGCGCCACCAATGAAAACTGTCGGCGGCGCGGCGCGAAACCACGTACGTCAAATAGAACAAACTGCTACTGGGGAAAACGTATGCCCTGAATGAGCGCGGGCAAATTCCTATGAAAAACGTTCTGGCGATCTCGCAATGTCACCCACCCCTTGGATCGTGCCAGACCGAGTGTTGAACCATCCACCTGAATCATGGACCGAGTAATACAATGGCTGCCTTGTGCTGCCATCGATGAGTTGATGATGGAAGCACATGGAGAACCGCCTCGAAATGCGCGACCGAGGCCGCTGGCATTCAATTCCAGCTGCCACCTAAAAGAGGCGCGAGTACCGCAGATTCGCGCAGCAACTGCTAATTACAAATTAGCGAGCGAGTGGCGGTAATTTCAAACTATGTGTTTCCGCGGTTCAGGGTGCCCGTTCCAGAGCGGTTGGAAAATTCATAACCCTACCTGCCACAGTAGGGGCATCAATTGCCCAGCCGACCAAAGATAGGCGCCCCCGATCGCCGAGCAGTTTCGCTTGTACCGTCCTTCGCCCACTAAACGAGGCTCACCCCCCGCGCCCTCATCAACGCCATCCCTTATCCCCCCCTGCGCCGCAGGGCCAGGGGAGGTCTCAGGCGGCGGGCGGCGATGCGGCGCCTGCCCCGGCGGCGCGCTCTGACAGAAGCAGCGGCCGCTGGCGGGTGCGGCCTGCGCCCTGGCAGCCTCGCGCACCCGTCAGGCCTGGCTGGCGGCAAGCTGACGGCCCGGCGGCGACGCAGGCCGCCACACGTACTGGGCAGGAACGGCGTCGTCCAGGCGGCGAGGCGACCGCCCCAGGCCCAGGGGCAAGCCGCGGACGCTCGAGAGCGGCGGCTGCCTGGCGGAGCCGGCGCGGGCCCACCAGTGCGCCATCGGGTGAGGCTCGCCGGGCGGCCCGACCATGTCGCCGTGCTGCAACGTGGCGTCGATCCAGTCCGCGCAGGCCTCGGGGAAGTATCCGAACGCCCCGCTGCTCGGGGCCGTGCCGTACAGCCAGCCCTCGCCGCGCGCAAACACCTCAACAATGTCGCCCTCTGCGGCGTGGAGGCACTCGTGAGCCTCTGAGCGTCGTTTAACCGATCCCTATCCCACTGGCGTAGTCTTGGCCCCAATGGCCGACTTGCCCATCGGGGTAGGAACATATGAAACTGGGTCGAGGGTTCCCAAGATCTCCTCCCCTCCCGATGGAATGGGCCCTCAGGCCCCCCTCAGATGGGATGGGGGGACAACGACGGCGACGATGAAGACGACGTCGACGACGAACCACCCCACACCCACAGGGGGCCGGCCACCAGCACCCACCACCACGCCACGCCACGCCCACGGGGCCACGATCACGGGGGGAAGCATCCCATTCGCGATGCCTTCGCAAGGCTCGCGAACGTACCCATCCAGCGGGGAGAGGGTGGGGCGATCCCATTAGAATTGGGGGGGCTGGAGCCC
Source organism: Prorocentrum cordatum (assembly GCA_963575745.1). NCBI lineage: Eukaryota > Dinophyceae > Prorocentrales > Prorocentraceae > Prorocentrum > Prorocentrum cordatum. Next base: position 287,857 of record CAUYUJ010004080.1, on the reverse strand, counting down.
TGGATCATACATGCCTGTTCTTTGCGGAGCCTACCCCACATGGCTCACTTGCCAGTTGGGTTCGGGACCATTCAAACGATGCTGAGCCTCCAGGCCCGCCGCGGCCGCCAGCGCTGCCCCCTCCGCGGCGCCTGCGTCGAAGCCCCGCGCCACGCAGGCGAGGGCCCCGCCAGAGGGGCCGTGCGGGGACTGGCTCTCCAGAGCCGGCGGCGACGCTGGCGGGGCCTCGGCGGAAAAGTCCGAGAACGACGGGTTGCTGCAGCCGCCCTGCCTCGCGCGGCACCTCGCTCGCGCCAGCCTCGCCGCCGCTAGGCCCGTCGCCGCCGCGGCGAGGACCCCTCCACCCGCGACCCAGAACAGGACCTTCTGCGCGTGGCTGGGCCCGCCGCCCGCGTCCGCGCCGGCGCCGTCGTCGCGTCCAGCAAGGGCCCCATCGCCCTCCTGCCCGCTGCCGTCAAGGTTCTCCTCGAGGCTCCAGGGCAGCAGGGCCTGCAGCTCCAGGAAGCGCATGCTGGACATCTCCAGGGCGAGGAAATCCTGCGCGGCCCGGCGGAAACGCCGCTCGAACAGCGCGCCGCCCGGCCACTCCGTGCCCGCTGGGGCGCAGAAACCGAACTCCAGCTCAGCGAGCAGGATACCCCCGTCCACTGCAGGCTGCGAGACGACCTCCGCCGCCGCGGCGACCGGATCCGAGCCGTTCTGCTGCGCCACCACACGCGGCTCCACGAGCATCGCCGAGCCGGCGTCCAGGCTCAGCGCCGCCGCCGTGGCCGCCTGCAGGATGGCCACCATGGCGGCCGAGAGCTGCCCGTGGGCCAGGTGCTCCCGGCCCAGCTCGGGCGACGGCGCCGCGGCGACCGCAAGCAGCGCGCGCGCCGGCAGGCCGGCGGCGCAGCCTGTCGCGCCAGAGGCCGGCGCGGCTACGAGGGGGCGGCAGCGTCCGTCGGCTCTGAGCGCGGCGGCCTCGTCCGCGCAGACGCACCTGCTATACACCACGTGGCAGCTGCACTCGTGCTGGGTCGACGACTCGCTCGTGGCGCAGACCGCGGCGCAGTCGTCGCCCGCTCCACCGCAGCCCTGCGAGGGGGTGCCCGTGAGCGCAGCGAGAAGAATCAGCACCTGCATTTCGTAATTGTGCACCGCGGGTCGGGCCAAGAGGGTGACCGCTGCAAGGCCCACGAGCGAGAACGCGCGCCCAAACAATTCCTTCAACAACAATGGCTGCTGGGCGGGAGGCGGATGGACAGGGAGGAGGAGGAGGAGGAGGAGGAGGAGGAGGAGGAGGAGGAGGAGGAGGAGGAGGGAGGAGGAGGAGGAGGAAGAGGGGGAGGAGGAGGAGGCAGGAGGCAGGAGGCAGGAGGAGCACGAAGAGGAGGATGAGCTAATCACTGTAGCCTTCTGATGGGGGAAAACAATATCTGCAGCCCACTCATCCAAATTAGTTCTCGCACGAGGATGAAACGGAGCGATGGGTCGATGAGAGATCTCAGAAATGCGTTCTCCTTCGTCCTCGGAAGACTATGCTGGTGGACTAGGACCCCTCGCTCTGGGACAAAACGCATGCAGCCCACTCTCTGGCTGCACAAATGAATAAGGAAACGCTCCTGGGAGACCTCGACGGGGCGAGCAGTGCCGAGCAGTCAGACAATGCACGGAGGACAGAGGAGGTAACTGATCCAGTGACCACTCCAGCACGACCATACAGCGTCGTGCTGGAACGGAGGCCGACGGGCGTGCGTCTAAGGGAGAGTGGCGTCACTCGCTTGGGGGTGCTGCCCTCCTTCCCCGCCCTCCTCCTCCTGCGCAACCGACGCACTACCCGACGTGTCGTTACGGCAGGCCGGCCTGGTCCCACTTGAGACTTCCACGAACTGTCTGGCCGTGAGGCCCGCAAGATGCCCACATGCTGCACGAATGCTGGGCAGCCCAGATCAACAGCCGCGTTCTTGCATGAGAGCCGCCCGTGCGCAATTGCCAGAAACAAATTGAACTACTCTGCTACGGGCGATCCCCATCAGGGAGCTGCTGCAAATAGTTTCGAAGTGTGTTGCGCGTGGCGTTACAGTGTGGCATGTCACATAATTGCTGATGCGTGGTCGCTGCACGTGTTCTGTAGGCTGGCAAGTTGTTCACGAATTGTTGTGCAGACTAGTTACACGGGTGATGCATGTATGCTAGTGTGTCACATGCGAACATGTGATATATATACGCCAGTTGTGTGATTTGGCGCGCGTTGCAGGCGCATGCGGTTCCCATAGTGATACCTTGGGTGGGGGTTAGTGATGTTTCGAATGAGAACGTGCTCTCAAGTTGTCAGGTTAGTGTCTGCCCATGGTTCACAAAGCTGTGATGTATGACTTGTATGGTACCGACGTGCGCTATTGTGGTCTGTACGTGATGCACGCTCTGGGATGTATACACGTGGGTGTCTGGTGTCTGTGTACTGCTTTCTGACATTGCTGTTATGCTGGTGATGCACGTTATCGGTGCAGGTTAATGATGTCCCGTATCTATGATAATTGTCCCAACCGTCCTGTGGTGTTGTGTCCTCCTTTTGAAGAGACAGCGTCCCGCGTCACCTCCCGCCCTCCTCCCCCTCCTCCCTCCTCCCCCTTCTTTGCCTCTGCCCTCCGCATGTCTGTGCTTCGGAACACCCCTCACACGCTTCGCGGTCCCATAGGGAGCTCCACCTAAGGCCCAAGTGGGATGGTTCGCATGGCACCACCGCCCCATTTCGGCGAACCTCTCACACGTTTCATGGCCCCATCAGGAGCTCCACCTAAGGCCCCAGTGCGAGGGTTCGCATAGCACCACCGCCTGATTTCGGCACATCCCTCACACGCTTCGTGGCCCCATAGGGAACTCCACCTAAGGCCCCAGTGGGAGGGTTCGCGTAGCACCAACGCCCCATTTCAGCACACCCCTCGCACGCCTTGTGGTCCCATAGGGAGCTCCACTAAGGCCCCAGTGGGAAGGTTCGCATGGCAGCAGCGCCCCATTTCGGCGCACTCCTCACACGCTTCGTGGTCCCATAGGGAGTTCCACCTAAGGCCCCAGAAGGACGGTTCGCATGGCACCACCGCCCCATGTCGGCACTCCCCTCACACTCCCATCGGGAGCTCCACAATAGGCGCCAGTGGGAGGGTTCGCATGGCACCACCAATCAATTTCGGCACACCCCTCACACGATTCGTGGCCCTTCAATGGAAAATTACCCTGGCGACGTACAACCCCTGCGCAAACGCGGGGCGCAAATAGTTGAGGACACTTTATAAGGGGGGGGGCGATGACGGAGCGAGGGTTACATATGTCTGCAGACGGAATTCGAGAGACTCGCAGGACACTGGCTACAGGACAAGGACTAGATTTACCTGATTAGTTACAACCCCTGAGCAACCCTAGCCACATCGAAAGCGGGCATCGCAGATCGCAGCCCCCCAGGGATGGCGAGGTCGTGTTTGGGTCCGCGCGTGGCGTCACTGTGCTGGGCCCCCCAGCAGGCCTCGAAAGTGGCGACAGTTTCACAGATACGCAACCCCCCAGAGTTTGGCGAGGTCAAAATTGGGTCCGCGCGTTGCGTCATTGTGCTGGGCCGCCCAGCAGGCCTCGAAAGTGGCGACAGTTTCACAGATCGCAGCCCCCCAGGGATGGCGAGGTCTAATTTGAATCCGCCCGTGGCGTCACTGTGCTGGGCCCCCCAGCAGGCCTCGAAAGTGGCGACAGTTTCACAGATCGCAGCCCCCCAGGGATGGCGAGGTCTAATTTGGGTCAGCCCGTGGCGTCTCTGTGCTGGGCCCCCCAGCAGGCCTCGAAAGTGGCGACAGTTTCACAGATTCGCAGCCCCCCAGAGTTTGGCGAGGTCTGATTGGTGTCCGCCCGTGGCGTCACTGTGCTGGCCCCCCCAGCAGGCCTCGAAAGTGGCGACAGTTTCACAGATTCGCAGCCCCCCAGGGATGGCGAGGTCTAATTTGAATCGTGCGTCACTGTGCTGGGCCCCCCAGCGCCTCGAAAGTGGCGACTGATGGCGAGGTCTGGGCCCCCAAGCAGGCCTCGAAAGTGGCGACAGTTTCACAGATCGCAGCCCCCCCAGGGATGGCGAGGTCTAATTTGAATCCGCGCGTCGCCCTCACTGTGCTGGGCCCCCCAGCAGGCCTCGAAAGTGGCGACAGTTTCACAGATCGCAGCCCCCCAGGGATGGCGAGGTCTAATTTGAATCCGCGCGTGACTGTGCTGGGCCCCCCAGCGCCTCGTGGCGCAGTTTCACAGATCGCAGCCCCCGACTGTGCGTGAGCCCCCCAGCAGGCCTCGAAAGTGGCGACAGTTTCACAGATCGCAGCCCCCCAGGGATGGCGAGGTCTAATTTGAATCCGCCGTTGCCCTGTGCTGGGCCCCCCAGCAGGCATCGAAAGTGGCGACAGTTTCACAGATCGCAGCCCCCCAGGGATGGCGAGGTCTAATTTGAATCCGCGCGTCGCCCTCACTGCTGGGCCCCCCAGCAGGCCTCGAAAGTGGCGACAGTTTCACAGATCGCAGCCCCCCAGGGATGGCGAGGTCTAATTTGAATCCGCGCGTCGCCCTCACTGTGCTGGGCCCCCCAGCAGGCCTCGAAAATGGCGACAGTTTCACAGATCGCAGCCCCCCAGGGATGGCGAGGTCTAATTTGAATCCGCGCGTGGCCCTCACTGTGCTGGGCCCCCCAGCAGGCCTCGAAAATGGCGACAGTTTCACAGATCGCAGCCCCCCAGGGATGGCGAGGTCTAATTTGAATCTGCGCGTCGCCCTCACTGTGCTGAGCCCCCCAGCAGGCCTCGAAAATGGCGACAGTTTCACAGATCGCAGCCCCCCAGGGATGGCGAGGTCTAATTTGAATCTGCGCGTGGCCCTCACTGTGCTGGGCCCCCCAGCAGGCCTCGAAAATGGCGACAGTTTCACAGATCGCAGCCCCCCGCAGGCAAGACAGGAAGAGGCAGGGAGGGAGGGAGGAGGAGGAGGAAGGAGTGGAGACCACACTGCTCTATTCAAAACGAATACCCAACCAAGGAGGGTTGGGAAAAAAATCTATATCCCTTAGCTTGTTGAAAGATTTCGGCATGCTCGCCTTGTCAGCTTCCCGACGCTCCAAGACAGGCCAAGAGGCCCCCAAGACTGCCCCAAGATGGCCCAAGAGGGGCCCAAGAGAGCCCCAAAACGTACAAGAGGCCTCCAAGACAATCGAAGAGGCTCCCAAGACGTTTGTAAGAGGGAGCCCAGACGGGGGACCCGAACGGAAATGTCAAGCCCTCAGCTTGAGAAGCTCTCAGGGGACCCCCAGAGGCCCCTAAGAAGCCCCCCAAGCCCCAAGAGGCCCCCAAGAGACCCCCAGGAAGCCCCAAGAGGCCCCCTCGAGGCTCCCAAGCGGCCCCCAAGAGCTTCCCGAGAGGCCCCCGAACTACCCCCAGGAGGCCCCCGAGAGCTTCGTCATTGTGGTCGTGGTTGTCGCCGCCATGCAGGGTGGACGGCACTGGCCGTAAGGCCTTCGCAGTAGACAACATGCCGAAAAAGAATGCCGACAGCCTTGGGTCGGGGAGACGTAAAACCCAGGGACGGGGGACTCGGGTTGGCCTGACGGGGCCATAATGAAAACGACGAGACCCAATCTGAAAATTGACGCGAGCTCCCGCTGCAAACAACCCGCGAAAACTGAACCGTCAAACTCCGTGCGGGCTCGTCAGAAACAGACTGCAGACCCGAGTTCTGGCGCACTCGAGTCTTCCGTTTCCCCGATTGGGGAGGAATGCGGCGGCGGCGTCGGCCAAGGCCGAAGGACGCGCGCCTCGATGAGGGCATAATTGATGCTCACGGCCTGGCCACCCCGGCCCGGCCGGCCAGGTCTGCGCGCCGCTCGATCGCATCGCACGCTGTCGTAGTCGTGGGCCGTCGGTCGTCGGTCGCCCGCCTTCCGTCGTCTGTCGACGTCGAGGGGGAAGGGGTGGGAAGGAAGGGGAAGGAGGAGGGAGAGGGAGGCGGGAGGTGGGAGGTGGAGGGGGGAGGAAGTGGACGGGAAGGAGGAAGTTCCTGCTTTCCCCGCTGTGGCCTCCCACTCCTCCCCTGTCGTCACTCTCCACGTCTGGGCGTTTCGCGGGGGGGGGTCCTGAGAAGAAGGAGAGAAACGAAAAGAGGGTGGAGGGAGGAGGGAGGACAGAGACATAGACAGAGCCCGCGCGCAAAAGTCCACACGAGGGGACTGGCGGGGTGGGGGCCAGAGCACCCAAAGGAGCATTACAGACGCAATGCGGTGAAACATTGGAAAAGTCAATTTCTGGCAAACGACAAGAATTGAACCTCAAGGTGCTCCCACTCAGCAATTGAAACGAGACTGTAAAGTCTGGATTGTTCGTACACTTTACAATGTCATCCGCCCACCGAGTTCTTGGCCGGGCGTGTTTGCGATTGAAACAAACATCTAGAGACAATGACGAGTCCCGAGTCAGCGCTTTGCATCCCCATTGCCATGGCTCCCCAGCAACTTTAGCAGCCCAGCGCCACTTCCTTTTATCGTCGCATGGTAACCCAATTGTGAATCCCCATTTGGTCAAGAACACGTTCTGCTTCATGGGCAGTTCCTTTGGTCCACTTATCCCAAGGCTCACTGACTGAATCTATAACCTGGCGGCGTGGTGCACGAATGATCATACGCAACATATGCCTCTAATGAAAAACCCAAGAAGCACAACCGTAAAGCACAAATGCGGTGATTGTGCCATGAAATAAACGTACCCGGTCGCGAAGCGAGTACGATCGCCTGGTAAATTCTTCCCTAAAAATGTAGCTTTCTCCTTCCGGCAGCGATGCGACTCACGACTTCCGTGCTGTAGGGGTTCTGGGATGTCACTTCTCGTCCCAAATACTTCTGCGACGCAGCTTGCGTGAGTATTTCCACAGGGAGCGCGTGATCACAAATGCATTCGGGGCGTATCCTTTGTCGCGTTCGCTCTGGTTGTGCAATATTTTTGTTTTTATCCAGGTGAACATCTAATCCAACCTTGGCGGCCTCGCGCCGGATATCGTGCAGCATACATGTCGCTTAAGTGAAACATCCGGCAAACAACAAAAAATCGTCAGCGAATCGCAAATTTGTCATCCGCTCTTCGGAAAAGCCAATTTGTAGAGAGTACTGGAGTCTTTGCCATTTGGGTTGGATCGCCTGGAAAATGCTTTCGGACAGCGCATTGAAAAGCAGAGAACTCAGAGAATCTCCCTGTTTGGTCCCACGCAGAATTTGGAAAGTCTTGCTCGTCTTGTCGGTGGAGACGGTGCCCGTCTGGTCGGTGTATAAACGTCGGAGCAAGTCCATGTAGCCCTCAGAAACGCCTTGTTCTGTGTTACCTAACATCGAAGACTGATAGGTTTCTAATAGGGTAAAAAGAAAGCAGCAGATGACTCCACAGGAGGGTCTGGGCGGGTGCCGGACAGGGTGCCGCGGAAGTCGTTTTAAGCCAACAGTCACACACTTCGTGCTCTTCGACCTCCCAGAACTCCATTCCCGGGCCACATTCTGAATGCCCGGAACCAACTGTAGGCCACTTCGTGCTCTTCGACTTCCCAGAACTCCATTCCCGGGCCACATTTTGAATGCCCGGACCAACTGTAGGCCACTTCGTGGTCTTCGTGTCCCCAGAACTCCATTCCCGGGCCACATTTTGAATGCCCGGAGCCAACTGTAGGCCACTTCGTGGTCTTCGAGTTCCCAGAACTCCATTCCCGGGCCAGATTTTGGATGCCCGGAGCCAACTGTAGGCCACTTCGTGGTCTTCGAGTTCCCAGAACTCCATTCCCGGGCCATGATTTTGAATGCCCGGAGCCAACTGTAGGCCACTTCGTGGTCTTCGAGTTCCCAGAACTCCATTCCCGGGCCAGATTTTGAATGCCCGGAGCCAAGTAGGCCACTTCCAGTTCCCGGGCCACATTTTGAAGCTGAGGCAGGCTGAGGCTGAGGCTGAGGCAGCTGATGCTGAGGCAGGCTGAGGCTGAGGCTTGACTGAGGCTGAGGCAGGCTGAGGCTGAGGCCGAGGCTGAAGGCAGACTGAGGCTGAGGCTGAAGCAGGCTGAGGCTGAGGCTGAGGCAGGCTGAGGCTGAGGCAGTCTGAGGCTGAGGCTGAGGCAGGCTGAGGCTGAGGCTGTGTCTGTGACTGCCGTTGCCACTGCGACTGTCATCGCGAATGCGACTACGACTGCGAGAACAGCACAATTCTACAACTGGATTCTCATCTGAATCTTAAGGGGAATGCTTCCAGATATGCTCCTACACATCGCTGTTAGGTTGCTTTGCCGGGATATTTTCCACAATGCGCCGTGGGATACTGTGTCAAACGCCTTTTTACCTAACAGCTCTTGCTGATAGGTTTCTAGTGGTTTCAAAAGAGAGCATCATGACTCCTCAGGGGGGTCTGGGCGGGACCCGGACAGGCTGCCGCCGAAGCCGAAATCGCTTGGGACATCCTCGCAAAATCGCTCCCAGAACTCCATTCCCGGGCCACATTTTGGATGCCCGGAGCCAACTGTAGGCCACTTCGTGCTCTTCGACTTCCCAGAACTCCATTCCCGGGCCACATTTTGGATGCCCGGAGCCAACTGTAGGCCACTTCGTGCTCTTCGATTTCCCAGCTTCGTCGGAGCCAACTGTAGGCCACTTGTGTTCCCAGAACTCCATTCCTGGGCATGATTTTGAATGCCCGGAGCCAACTGTAGGCCACTTCGTGTTCTTCTAGTTCCCAGAACTCCCCTGTGGCACATTTTGAATGCTGAGGCAGGCTGATGCTGCGGCCGAGGCAGGATGAGGCTGAGGCAGGCTGATGCTGAGGCCGAGGCTAAAGGCAGACTGAGGCTGAGGCTGAGCTGAGGCAGGCTGAGGCTGGAGGCTGCTGAGGAGGCTGCAGGCTGAGGCTGAGGCAGGCTGAGGCTGAGGCTGTGACTGCGACTGCCGTTGCCGCTGCGACTGTCATCGCGAATGCGACTACGACTGCGAGAACAGCAGAATTCGACAACTGGATTTTCATCTGAATCTTAAGGGGAATGCTTTCAGATATGCTTCTACACATCGCTGTTAGGTTGCTTTGCCGGGATAATTACATAAAAGATATAACAAAAAAAACAAGCGTGGCAATCCAAAATGGCATTTGCCACTCGTGTCGTTTCCGGGATCATAGTCGGTGCGAAGAAACGGTCATCCGTGGAGCACTGCTTGCTAAAGCCTGCTTGGTCTGGCGGTTGCTGCGGGTCGAACATGGGCTCCAATGGTCTGTACCAAAATCTGACAAATAACTTGTTAAGAACGGGAATAACCGTGATGGGTCTGTAAGTATACGGCGTTGCTCGGTCACTGGACTTGAAAATGACGGTTACGTGCGTTTTTCGCCACTGTTGGGCGTAGTCATTTTAGGTTGTAGAATGTCGTTGTAAAGCTTGAGAAGTACACGTTCAAGAGGACGTCCGCCATGTTTGATCATCTCCGCCACGACGCCTGACTTGCCCTTCGTTCTGCCAGTTCTCAAATCCTTTATTCCCTTTTCCAATTCTTGTTGCGTGAACGGGGGAACTGGCGTTGATATATCATTGGTGGTGGGTTCATCCCGTTGCTCTGGCACGTTGGGGTCAAGCGGCGTATCTAACATCTCGTAAGACTCATCGACAATATCAGCAATGCGCTTTGTGTCATACTTGTTTAATCCATCTTCTTTGACCACGTGGGGAATCATGTCTGCTTGTTTCCCACTCTTGCTGCCCCCAATATTCTTCAACCCCGACTAGCTGCTGATGATTGCGCTGATGTCGGCATGCTGGTTTGCACGTCGTATTGCCCTCGCCTCTCTACGACTGCGTTTGTTCAAAAACTGTCTGTGTGGATCCTCCCGTGGTGTTTGCCGTCTAAGAGCATCCGGAATATGTGTCGTTCTGGTCGTCACGCTGCGACTCGTAGTCCTCGGGCCATGCGTTCCCGAAAGCCTCCGTGAGCATACTTTCGATTTGGGGGCACCGTCGATTAAGCTCCTCTATGATGTTCGCCTGACCTATTGCATCCCTCAAGGTATCTGTATCATGTGCTACGTTGTCCGGTGGCAAACGTTGTTTCGATCGTTCGGGTCTCATCCTTTTGTGAACAATTATTTCTTCGGTCCCCTTCGGTAGAGTGATGGAGCTTCGTAGTCGCACGCACGTGTGGTCGGAGCCGACATCTATACAGTCTGTCGTCCCACAATCGCGCACAACTCCCAAAAATGGACGATCCACCGTGACGTAAGCGATCTGCTTGGTATTCTTGTCCGGGCCGCAATACGTCACATATTGTGTTGGTAATAACCATCCGTTCCGTAGACGCCAAATTCTTGAGCTGGTGGCCCCTGACATTGCACATACCATCGGCGCATGCGATTCCCATTGTCACCCGCCTGTCGTAACCCAACCCTGGCATTGCAAGCGGCTCCCAACATGATGCGCCGTTTTGTTTGTTTGGCCTCGCGTCTGATACTGTTGAGGATGGTATAGATATGTTGAACATGGTGGTCCGCATAGCCACCGTGAGGGAAATATGCCGTCAAAGTCGCAGTCGCAAACTATGTCGAGCAAGCTCCATATAAACAATGAATTAGCTAATGGGGGCGAAGGCGTCAAGGTATTTCTTCCACTTTGCATGCAATGAAATAGCAAACCCGTGCGTGTTCTGATCGTGGCCAGAGCCACAAAACTAAAGACCTCGATATGCAACCTATTGTTCAGACATCGTATTTCGCATCAGTTCGTTCATGAATAAAGCATCACACCTGGTCTTCCCCAATTCAGCCAGTAGCTCGTCCAGCCGCCCGCTGGATGTGAGTCCTCTCGCGCCCGTGCGGAAGATCCAGAAATCGTCCGCGTGAGCTGGACACTCGGGACAGGGAGGAGGAGAGGAGAAGGACGAGGGGGAGGAGGAGGAGGAGCAGGAGGAAGAGGAGGAGAAGGAGGAGGAGGAGGTGGGGGAGGAGAAGGAGGAAGAGGAGGAGGAGGAGGAGGAGGAGGAGGAGAGGAGGAGAGGAGGGGGAGGAGGAGGGGGAGGAGGAGGAGGAGGAGGAGGAGGAGGAGGAGGAGGAGGAGGAGGACGAGGAGGAGGACGAGGAGGAGGGGAGGAGGAGAGGAGGAGGAGGAGGGGGAGAGGAGGAGGAGGAGGAGGAGGAGGAGGGAGGAGGAGGAGGAGGAGGGAGGAGGAGGTGGAGGAGGTGGAGGTGGAGGAGGGGGAGGAAAAACAGGAGGAGGAGGGGGGAGGAGGAGGATGATGAGGAGGAGGAGGAGGAGGACGAGGACGAAGAGGACGAGGAGGACGAGGAGGACGAGGAGGGAGGGTGGAGAGGGGGAGGGAGGGGCGACGAGCCCGGACGGGGGACCCAAGCCCGTGCGGCCGCCGAGCGGGATCGGCCCGCCCAGCGGCCGAGTGGACCCGCGCGCCCCGAGGGGACCCCCGAGGGGAACCCGAAGGCGTCACACGGCGGCACCAAGATCGAAGGCCGACCGAACCTTCGATTGCAACTGATGGAAGCCTCCCATACCATCATGTCGACTATTGCGAATCGGCGCTAAATCGGCGCTAGATCGGCGCTTCTTATCTCGACGCCAAGGCGACGCAACTCGACACTGAATCGACGCTCGTCGACGCTAACCAACGCTGAATCGGCGCAGTTCTCGAACGCGAAAGATACCCGTACCCTTACCCAAGCGGGGTGGCAGGGGGCGGGGGGGGGGCGACACGCCGCAGCCGACGTCTGTTGCACAAGTGCAGATGCGACGGCCCATGGAACATTACAGGACGCTGTCTTCTCGTAACATCCGCTGGTACCGAAGGCGCGTGTTTTCCAATCGGCAAAGCGGCCGAGCGCGCATCGGTCGCTCTCGAGCTAGAATGGCTCGTTCGGAGGTGCCCACGAACACGCACAATCAAGCGTTTGGGGCTCGACGTGCAAAATTCGCCCTGGGCGTCCTGGGCGGACGCCGCTGCAATCCCGCTTTCGCCCCGAACGCCTTGGGCCCCGAACGCCAGGCGTGGTCGCCGGGGGCTGCTCCCTCGAAAACCCGCCTGGCGTCACCCCAGCTAGCTCCTGGTACGTGTCGGGGGGGGCCGTCGCCGAAACGCGTTGACGGTATCCCTGGAGACATACCCGTACCTAGACGAAGTGGCGTTTGGCCGAAATCGTTCTCGGGCGCACGCGCGGCCCCCGAGAGCTCTCCCGAACGTGGCCGCAGCGGCCCCCAGGGGAGCGTGAGATTGCGCGACGGCGCTCCTGCGGGCAGGCCCAAACGCAACGGAGTGGTGGTGCCTGTCCCCAAGTGGGACAGGCACCACCACTCCAGTGCTGTTCTAAACGCCGCGGACACCCACGATGCCCCCAGACGTCCCTGACGCAAACCAGGGCATGTCGCTGCAATCAAACAACCAGCCACTCAGCGTGTCGTTGCGTCCTGACGCGCGGATGCTGAACCAGCGCGCACGCGGCAGGCTGATCGGGCGCAGTGGCAAGCGCCCAGTCTAGCGGACGGCCCTCTTCATCCAGGCCGACCCCGGGCAAGGGTACGTTTAGGACCAATGAGCTACCACATCGACTCCCAGACGCTCATCGACGCTGCTCGACACTTAAAAAAATTGCGAGGGTACACAGGGCTCCCATGATTTGCTACCGAATGAACCGACAGCGAGACCACACGGACTGAAAGCGGCCCCTAAAAGGACGCGGCGACGCAGGAGAACCGACCGGACCGGAACGACCGAGTGCAGCCGACGGCAAAGCAGCCGAGCCGCCCGAACCAAGGGCACCCTGTTGGAACCCTGGGGCAAGCCTGAGCCAGATCGGAACGCGAGATCGGATCGAATCGGAATCGGATCGGATCGCCAGCGAATCGTCCCAACTCGAATCGAAATGGGATCGACGCGCCCGGCTCCTGCTAGCCCTGACCGATGCCGGTGAATCAAACCGAACCGAATCGAGCCGGAATCGCGGTCCCACCGGCATCGGATCGGCTCGTTGGCGGTCCTGTGGGGGTCCCCCTGCCCGATCGACACCAGCCGACTCCAGACCGCCGCCGGCGTTCACCTCGAGCGCCCACGCTGGGGTCGCCGCCGCGTCAGCGCGATGCGAGCCTTCCGCGCGGCGGCGGCCGCCTCTGCGCGGCACCTGCCGCGCGGAAGGTCTGGACCCTGCCGTGCCCCATGCTCTTTGGGGTTGGGTTCCGGATCGTCTCTTGAAGGTCCTGGAGACCGAAAACTGCCCCACACACACACACACACACACACACACACACATACATACACAGTTCAGGATGTTGGAGGTCTGGACCGCCCAGCGACCAACATATACATGTCCTTGCCCTCGCGGTCTGGACCCGAGGCGCGATCCCGTGGATACACGGTCACGTGGATACGCGATCACGTAGATACGCAATCCCGCGGGGAGTCCGCGCCAAGCCACCCCGTATCCATGCGGCATGACTTCTCCTCTGAGGTCCATTACTGCAGATTACAATCTCTAGCTCTGCCCTTGCGATAAACAATCTCCATTCTGCGATGTCCCTCAGCAGACGGTTCGTTTCACAGCGACTGATTGGCAGGGGATCCTTGAGAACCCTCTTAGGCTCTATTCCGAAATGCTGAACAAACAGCGTGTCTGCAAATATGACTATCCACTTGACTTGTCGAAGCTTCCGTGCGACAGGGGTGCGAGCATGCTTGTCCCTCATGTTCACCCAGAGTGTAGGCCTTGAGCCAAAATGAATGAGGATGAACAATTTGCCTGCTTGCCAGGGCACACATACGGTTTGGCCAAGCGCGTGCTTTGCGCCCAGGGTGGTGGCCACGCAGCCAGGCGCACCCCGTCTGTATGATCTGGCTCTACGTTGGCACAATGAGGCGGCGCACCGTCTCCGTGTCATGTGTCACACAGTGTTGCACTGCGGTGATGTCCAAGTCCGTCGTGCCTGGGTGCTGATCACCCCACACGGCCAATTGGGGCACCCAGCGTGCAGCTCACTGAGGCCCCGCGCGGCCGCCAGCGGCCGCCAGCCTTGCGCGATGCCAACGCGGACCGCCAGCGGACGGCTCACGGATGCCCACACATGCGCGGACGCACACACCACGAGATGTGCGGTCGCGGCAAAGGAGTCAAGACCGCGCGGCCGTGGATGTGGCAGGCTCGTGTCGTGACGACTTGCGCGTTGGTTTGTGACAACCTTGAACCATCGCGGTTTTCTGACAGCGCGGATATTTCTACATCGGCCGATTCCGAGCACCTTGAACACCCGCGCGGAGATCGCCGCTGCCTCGTCGCAACACGAGTGGAAGAAGAACAAACTGCACATACACAAACTGTCTGCGCGGAGCTCCGAAAGTGTATGTTTGCACAGCTTCTTCTGCTTCGAAGCCTACCGCATGGATGTGTCTCTCGGGGGCGCGCAAACATGGATTGGCGATCCCTGGATCTGGCGCGCGGTCGCCAAATCCATGGATCTGGGGAGGTGCCCTCCCCAAAATGCTGCCAGTGCCGCATCGCTCGGCGGCGGAAAGCCGCGATCTCCCGTGGAAGCGGGACCCGTCGCTAAGCCACGCCCCCTTGATCCATGTTTGCGACCGCCTGGGTTCCTGTCCAAGGCGTTCGTTTACAAGCACATCGTCTTCGGCACCACCTGATTCCGAGGCTTTGCCCCCTCCTGGCCTTGACGTGAGGCCCCTCCTTCTGCCCCCCTCACCAATTCAAGCTGTGCGCGGCCCGCTTAGCCTCGACCGGAAGAGGTGCGCTCTCGACCCGCGAATCAAAAATGCTTGCGACCGCCTGCTGCCGCATGGCCGTGCCTCCCTCCCGCGAGGCGCCGCCCGCCCTCCCCCCCTGCCTTGCAGAGCCAATAGGGCGCCATGGCCAGCACCCCGTCGGGGACCTGCTCGAGGTCCTTCAGCCGCCTGGGCCGGGCCCCGACGCGCTCGGCCGCCGGGGGCCGAAACGGACGGACGCCGCCGGCCTCGACGAGGACGGCGACGACAAAGACGACGACAAAGACGACGACGACGACCACCACGACGACGACGACGACGACGACAAAGACGACGACGACGACGACGACAACGACAACGACGACCACGACAACGACAACGACGACCACGACGACCACGACCACGACGACCACGACAACGACGACCACGACCACGACGACCACGACGACGACGACGACGACCACGCCGTTGCCCAAGGTCCTTCAGCCGCCTGGGCGAGGACTGGGCGCGCTCGACCGCCAGGGGCGGAAGCGGACTGCCGCGTCCGGCCTCGACGACGACGACGACGACGACGACAAAGACGACGACGACCACGACGACGACGACGACGACGACGACGACGACGACGACGACGACGACGACGGCGACGACAAAGACGACGACGGCGACGACGACGACGACGACGACCACGAACACGACGACGACCACGACGACAACGACGACGACGACCACGCCGGTGCCCGAGGTCCTTCAGCCGCCTCGGCGAGGACCTGGCGTGCTCGACCGCCAAGAGCGGGAGCGGACTGCAGCCGCCAGCCTCGAGGAGAAGGTTTTGGCCCATCTTCGGCCCTCTCTGGCGGCGCGCGATGCGGCGCGCACAAGGGATCGGCGATGCATTGCCGATGCACCGGCGATGCATCGGCGATGCACCAGCGATGCTTCGGCGCCGCCGGCGTGGAGAAAATCGGGCTCAACATCAAGCCGCAGCGACGGCGCATCGGCGATGCAGCGCGCTCTTCCGACCCCTTCTGCTCGGACCCCATCTGGGAGGCCTATTGGCGGCGCGCACAGGGGGGGGTAGGGGGAGGGGGAAGGCTTCTTAGAAGCGGTTGGTCGAGTGGGGTTCGCGCTGAGGCTACCCGTAGCAGTGTGCGTGCCGCTGCTGGCTTTTCTCTTTCCCTGCGGTGCCAGGCAGGGTTGAGAGGCGTCGACGGAGTCGTGGTGATACTGCTTGCAAAATGCTGCTGTCGCTAGGCCAAATGGCCACGTAAGTGGTGCTAGTTGTGGGGGCGCACGAGGTAGATGTCGTAGCGGCGGTGGCGCGTGCTGCGGAACGTGGTAGAACGGGGTGGTGCAGCGTGAAGCTGGATGAGTACGAATTAAA
>CAUYUJ010004080.1:241715-266715 GCA_963575745.1 Prorocentrum cordatum | reverse complement strand
TCGTAGTAGTCGTAGTAGTCGTAGTAGTCGTAGTAGTCGTAGTAGTCGTAGTAGTAGTAGTCGCCGTCGTAGTAGTAGTAGTTGTAGTAGTAGTAGTAGTAGTAGTGGTAGTGGTAGTGGCAGTGGTAGTGGTAGTGGTAGTAGTAGTAGTAGTAGTAGTAGTAGTAGTAGTAGTCGTAACTGTTGTAGTCGTAATAAGATATATATAGTGGTAGTAGTAGTAGTAGTAGTAGTAGTAGTAGTAGTAGTAGTAGTAGTAGTAGTAGTATAGTAGTAGTAGTAGTAGTAGGAGGAGTAGGAGTAGGAGTAGAAGGAGCCTTTGTCGTGGTAAATGTAATAGTAGTAATACATAGAGAAAGAGTAGCAGTAGTATTAGTAACTGTTGTAGCAGTAGCAACAGTCGCCGTCGTCATCGTCGCCGTTGTAGTTGTAGTAGTAGTACTAGTACTAGTACGAGTACTAGTACTAGTCCTCGTAGTCGTAGTAGTCGTAGTAGTAGTAGTCGTCGTCGTAGCAGTATGAGTAGCAGTAGTAGTGGTAGCAGTAGTAGTCGTAGCAGCGGTCGTAGCCGTAGTAGTAGTAGTAGTAGCAGTAGTAGTAGTAGTAGTAGTAGTGGTAATCATAGTAGTAGCAGGAGTAGGCGGAGTCGCCGTCGTGGCAATTCTAATATCACTAATATTAAAGGAAGAAGTTGCAGTAGTGTTAGTAGTAGTTGTACTAGCAGTAGCGACAGTCGTCGTCGTCATCGTCGTTGTACCAGTAGGAGTACTAGTAATAGTACTCGTCGTAGTAGTAGTAGTAGAAGTAGTAGTAGTGGGAGCAGGAGCAGGAGCAGGAGCAGGAGTAATAGTAGTCGTAGTAGTAATCGTAGTAATCGTAATCGTAGTAGTAGCAGTAGTAGTAGTAGTGGTAGTAGTAGTAATAGTAGTAGTAGTCCTAGTCGTAGACGTAACAGTAGCAATAGTAATAGTAAAATAAAAAACACTAGTAGTAGTAGCAGCAAAGGTAGTCGTCGTAGTGGTGGAACGAGTAGTAGTAGTAGTAGTAGTAGTAGTAGTAGTAGTAGTAGTAGTAGTAGTAATAGTAGTAGTAGTAGTAGCAGTAGCAGTAGTAGTGGTAGCAGTCGCGGAGGTGGTATTGGAAATTATGATAACTGTAACAGTAGTAGTAGTAGTACTAGTACTACTAGGGTCACACCTGACTTATGGCCGGTGGGTTTGGGTTTGGGTTTGGGTTTGGGTTGGGGTTTGAGTTTGGGTTTGTTTGGTTCCTATTGGAAACCAATTGTCTTAATTAGTGTTCTATTGAAAACGAATGGTTTGGCTTCGTTTTCTATTGAACGCCTATATGATATTAATTAGTTTTCTATTGGGAACAAATGGTCTTGAATAGTTTTCTATTGGGAACCAATGGTTTTTATGAGCTTTTTCTATTGGGAACCAATGGTTTTTATGAGTTTTCTAATGGAAACCAATTGTTTTAATTAGTTTCCTATTGGAAAACAATGGTTTTCACTAGTTCTCTATTGGGAGGCACTGGTTTAAACGAATTCTCGATTCGAAACAAATGGTTTTAATTAGTTCCCTAATGGAAACCAGTTGTTGCCATTAGTTTTCTATTGGGAACCAATGGTTTTCATTGGTTTTCTATTGGAAACCACTTGTTGTTTATTAGCTTTCTATTGGAAACCAATCGTTTTCATCAGTTTTCTATTGGAAACCAATGGTTTTTTATTGGAAGCCAACGGTTGTTTATTAGTTTTCTATTGGGAACCACTGGTTTCAATTAACTCCCCCTTAGAAACCAATGGTTTTAATTCGTCTTCTATTGGGAACCAATGGTTCTTTTTAGTTTCCTATTGGGAACCAATGTTTTTTACTAGTTTTCTATTGGGAACCAATGGTTTTAATTAGTTCCCAATTGGAAACCAACTGTTTAATATCATCTTTCTAATGGAAACCAATAGTTTTCAATAGTTTCCTATTAGAAGCCAATGGTGTTCATTAGTTCTCTATTGGGAAACCAATGGTTTTCCACTAAGGAAACCAATGGTTCTGATTTGTTTCCTATTGGAAACAAATGGTTTTTATTAGCTTGCTATTGGAAACCAATGGTGTTCAGTAGTTTTCTATTGGAAACTAATGGCTCCAATTAGGGAAACCAATCGTTTAAGTATTTCCCCATTGGAAACCAATGGGCCACCGCAGTTGCTGCTGTCATCTCCTCTCTTGCGGAGCTACCTCAACTCCACGCGCATACCCAGTCTCGAGAATTCCTGCAGACTCCTCGAGACTTCCTTAGGAATCTTCGGGGCAAGTCTTTAGGATTCACCGAGGAAACTTAAGATTCACCGAGACTTCCTTAGGATTCCTCGAGCATTCCTTGGGGTTCCTTGGGAACTCCTTAGGATTCCTGGAGACTTCCTTGGGAGCCCTGGAGACTTCCTTAAGGTTCCTGGGGACTTCCTTAGGATTCCTTGATACTTCCTTAGGATTCTGAAAGAATTCCCAAGAAATCCTTACGAAGTCCTTAGGATTCCGTGAGAATTCCTATGGGATCTCAAGGATTCCTTAGGATTCGTTTGGGATTCCTTCAGATTCCTGGAGGCTTCCAACGAGTTCCTTGTGAATTCCTCCGGATTCCTCCGAGATTCCTTAGATTCCTCCGAGAGTCCTTGGGATTCCTATTGAATTCCTTGGGATTCCTAAAGAATTCCGAAGGATTCCTCTGGCACTCCTTGAAATTCCTCTAGAATTCCTTTGGATTCCTGGAGACTTCCTTGAGATTCTCGAAAATTCCTTAAATTTCCTTGAGACTTCCTTCGGATTCCGCAAGGATTCCTAAGGATTCCTGCAGATGTCCTTAAGATTCCTTCTGGATTCCTTAGGATTCCTTCGGATTCCGTGAAGCTTCCTGGAAAAATCCTTAGGTTTCCTGCAGGCTTCCTTGGGATTCCTGAAGAAATCCTTGGGATTCCAAGATGTCCTTAGGAATCCTCGAGAATCCCTCAGGACTCCTCAGGGATCCCTTCGGATTCCTGATGAATTACTCTGGATTCCTAAGGAATTCCTTCGGATTCCTAAAGAATTCCTTAGGATTCCTAGGGAATTCGTTAAGTTTCCTCGAGAATTCCTCAAGCTTCCTTGAGGATGCCTTAGGATTCCTCACAGCGTGCCGGCCATAAGTCAAGTGTGAAGGACCCGTGCTTTATATCTGGTACTCGTACACCTGTATAGAAACTCAACCAAATTACCGGCCATAAACAGGCCAGCCATAGACGACGGGTGACCCTACTACTACTCCTACTCCTACTACTACTACTACTACTACTACTACTACTACTACTACGACTACGACTACTACTACTACTACTACTACTACTACTACTACTACTACTAGTGGTAAGAATAACAATAGTAGAAGTAGTAGTAGTAGTAGTAGTAGTCGTCGTCGTCGTCGTCGTCGTCGTCGTCGTCGTCGTCCGTCGTC
Organism: Prorocentrum cordatum; assembly: GCA_963575745.1. NCBI lineage: Eukaryota > Dinophyceae > Prorocentrales > Prorocentraceae > Prorocentrum > Prorocentrum cordatum. The sequence continues at coordinate 263,226 of CAUYUJ010004080.1, read as the reverse complement.
GTCGTCGTCGTCGTCGTCGTCGTCGTCGTCGTCGTCGTCGTCGTCGTCGTCGTCGTCGTCGTAGTAGTAGTAGTAGTAGTAGTAGTAGTAGTAGTAGTAGTAGTGGTAGTAGTAGTAGTTGTAGTAGTAGTAGTATTTGTTGTAGTAGTAGTTGTAGTAGTAGTAGTGGTGGTAGTAGTAGTAGTAGTAGTAGGAGTAGTAGTAGTAGCAGCAGGAGTAGTAGTAGTAGTAGTAGTAGTGGTAGTAGTAGCAGTAGCTGTTGTAGTAGTAGTAGTAGTAAAGATAGTAGTAGCAATAGGAGTAGTAGTAGTAGTAGTAGTAGTAGTAGTGGTGGTAGGAGCAGGAGCAGGAGTCGGAGTAGAAGTGGGAGTCGTAGGAGGAGTAGGAGTAGGAGTAAGAGTAGTCGTCGTAGTCGTAGCAGTCGTCTATTAGTAGTAGAAAAATGGGTGTAGTAGTAGTAGGAGTAGTAGTAGTAGTAGTAGGAGTACTAGTAGTAGTAGTAGTAGTAGTAGTAGTAGTAGTAGTAGTAGTAGTAGTAGTAGTAGTGGCAGTAGTAGTAGTCGTAGCAGCAGTCGTAGCCGTAGTAGTAGTAGTAGTAGTAGTTGTAGTAGTAGTAGCAGTAGTAGTAGTAGTAGTGGTAGTAGTCGTAGTAGTACTAGTAGTAGTAGTAGTAGTAGTAGTAGTAGTAGTAGTAGTAGTAGTAGTAGTGGTAGTAGTAGTAGTAATTAAAAATAAAAAAAGGCAGTAGTAGTGGCAGTAAGACTAGTAATGGTAAACGTAATAGTAGTAGTAGTAGTAGCAGCAGCAGCAGCAGTAGTAGTCGTAGTAGTAGTAGTAATAATATTAGTCGTAGTAGTAATAGTAGTAGTGGTAGTAGTAGTCGTAGTAGTAGTAGTAGTACTAGTAGTAGTAGTAGTAGTAGTAGTAGTAGTAGTAGTAGTAGTAGTAGTAGTGGTGGTGGTAGTAGTAGTAGTAGTACTACTACTACTACTACTAGTAGGAGGAGGAGGAGGAGGAGGAGGAAGACTTCCTGAGCTCCCGGCTCGAGACGCGGAGGAGGCGACCGTTCCTCCTGGTAGAATTACCCTCTCCCTCGTCGCCGCTGTCCTCCGCACGCCCTCCTTGTCAATCGCAGGGGCTGTTTTCCGCGCCTGCCCCCGGCGTCGGCCCGGGTGGAGGGGTTGGTCGAGGGCGCCGAGGCTTCGACCTGGACCCGCCCGCCGCGTCAGCGTCAGGAGGCGTGAGAGGAAAAAGGAGGCGGAGGATGCGGGAGTAGGAGAATTCATTGCCTATCTCAGATCGCACGCCCCAGCCAGCTTACGATGTTTGAGCCGACCAGATAGCCTATCCGGCTACTCTGGCACGATCCTCCCCCCAAATTCCTGCATGGGTAAACATATGAAGGCCTCAGACACCCCAATGCCCCCTGCCCCAGGAGGACAAGGAGGACCAGGACGAGGAGCACGACGCGGACGAGGATGCCAAAACTGTCAAACGCTTCCGGCTCTCTCTGGGCCTCTGGAAACCTCCAAGGACCTCTTGAAGCCTCAAAGAGCGCCGGCGCCGGTGACCCCTCGAGCTAACTCCCAGGAGAGGGAGGGGGGTCCCCTGAGTCCCACCAGCCCTCTGGGCGTAGGTGGTTTAGGGCGTTTCCTCTTCCACCCCTCCCTCTTCCCCTCCGGGGAAGAATTTATCACTCTTCCCCAATAATGAACACCCCCTCCCCCGGGCAGCCAACCCGGAACCATGCGGGCCCGCCCCCCACCATCCTTATCAAAAAACAATACAAAACGCACATTGCGGGGCCCACTCTGCCAACACCCTCCACAATCCCTGTCAAAAAACAATACGAAGTGCACATTGCAGCAATTTCTGGACAGTGCGCTGGCGCCCTGTGAGCACGTTGTATTATTTTTTGACAGGCGGGGCACTCTTAGTGAAGCCGATTTGTGCAGGACCACCATCCGTGTCAAAAACAATGCAAAGTGCACGTTGCAACAAAGTCGAGGGTATTGTGCTGGCCACCCGCGATCACTGTGGTTTGTTTTTTGACAGGGGCGCCAGGTGGTGCCCGCATGATGATGCTTGCAGTGCGAAGGCCCAGAACAAGGCTGACGTCCCCCACATCAGCATCTGGACCATGCGGACGGGGGGCACCACGTTTTTTACAGGATGGCACGCCAACCGCATATGGAGCCCGCGGCGAGCGTCGCGCACCTGGGGTCCTCTTTGGCTCCCAGTGGCTGTCCATCTAGTGGCGACCTCTGGCTATGCCGAAACTCGGATGCCACTTATGTAGTGGGAGGGCGGGTGGGAGTGAGCTAGACGGCTTGCGTGCGGAGAGGGTGTCTTGACCCCTCCCCCTACCCCCTCCCCTGGACCTGGACGGAGCCGGTCGCGAGCGGTCAGGGCGTCCAAAACGGCCTCGGCGACGAAGCCAAAATCATTGGTCTTACAAAGGTTTTGGCCCCATTTTGGCCTCTTGGGGGGGCAACGCTAAAATGAGCTCCCCTCTTGTTTGATCGATGTCCTCCAAAATGGCCCCAAGAGCGCTCCCAAGGCTCCCAAGAGCGCTTCAAGAGGGCCCCAAGAGGCGCCCAGGAGGCCCCAAGAGGCGCGCAGGAGGCCTCCAAAGATTCCCAAGAGACCCCCAAGAGGCCCCAAGAAGTTCCCCCAGGCACCCAAGACGCTCCAAGAGGCCTCCAGGACCGGCAAGAGGCCCCCAAGACGCTCCAAGAATCCACTTGGGGACCCTTCCTCTGCGTGCTGCCCACTTCCCTGATCGAGGCAACTCCTGTGGGCATCGTTCCTGGATGGGCTGGTGGGGTTACTTTTTGATCGCGACCGCGTCGAGAGAAGTCGGGCGGCGTCAAGGGCGCAACGAGCAAGCGGCGGCTGGTGGGGTTACTTGTTGATCGCGACCGCGGCGAGGAAAATGTCAGGCGGCATCAAGGATATGGTGGGGTTACGCGGAACGTCTAGAATTTCCTGGCGCCCACAAAAGTCAGTAGGCCGGGGGGGAAGATGGGGGACGTGGACGCAGCAGGAGGAGCCGGAGGAGGACGGAGGATGCGGAGGAGAACGGAGGGAGGAGGCGGAGGCGCAAGAAGCGGAGGATGAAGGGGGGAGGGAGGGAGGGAGGGAGAGGCGAAGAAGGAAGGGAGGGGCGGAGGCGGAGGAGGGAGGAGGGAGCGGTAGGGCGAAGGAGGGCGCGGGGAGGGAGGAGGTGCAGGAGAGGGAGAGGAGGGCGGGGAGGCTGGGGGAGGAGGAGGGAGACGGCCAAGAGCCAGAGGGGCACGTCCTGGGCCAGCGGCTCGGGCAGCCTCCACCGCCCCGCCGGGGCCTGCCCTCTCATCTCGCCGGGCCCGCCATGGGCGGCCCTTGCCCGAGGGGGGGGGGGGGAGGGGCGGTGGCCGCGCTGGTGCGCAGCCGCGGGGCGGCGGGCGGTCTGGGCGGAGGGCGGTCGGGGCGGTCTCGGGGCGCGGGGATCGGGTGAGGAGGGGGGGGCTCCCCCTCCTCCTCCTCCTCCTCCTGCTCCTCTTCCTCCTCCTCCTCCTCCTCCTCCTCCTCCTCCTCCTCCTCCTCCTCCTCCTCCTCCTCCTCCTCCTCCTCCCAAAGGGGGTCAGCAGCGGGCGGTTTCGACGGGCACGCGATCCCCCTCGCCCGCTTGGCACCGCAGGGGGCGGGACAGGAGGATCTGAACTTACCCACCAAGCCACCCCAGCCCAAGCAGAAGTCGCCGTTGGGCCTGTCGACTTTCAGTGGGGGGACGCTCCGGAACATCGAGAAAACAGGATGGAACCCGTACGCATCCCAACCCAAACTGTTGGGGGCTATGGGACCTTCGGGTTGGGTTGGTGTGGATTGGTCAATAATGAAATCTTCACGCGTCATCACGGCAGGCAGCTGCTCATGGCGGTTGATGACTCACGAACTTGGCTGTACAAGTTCTACTCGCACGAAGGAAATGGATAACGCTTGTTCAACAAACCAGGTCGTGAGAACTGCTGGAAGTGCACAGAAAGCAAGGGTGCATGTCTTCGCAGCTATAAGAAGCCTACTTCTTCCTTGGTAAGGCGAGTTGTCTGCAATGACGAAGGGGGGCCGAAGAATTGGACTGTCAAGCGCAGGCGTGGGCTACCGCGACAGCAATGGGCATCTGCAGTCTACGTTGTGTCGAGGAACATCTGAGCACTCCGAGCAGCCTCTATACTTGCCATTCCCCCCTATGCCTCGTCATTCTTCCCTTCCCTCTCTCCCCTCTTCGCCCCTCGTTTCCTTCACAATCGGGCACTTTCGTTCTCTGCTTCATAATCGTGCCCAGCCCGCGCCGCTTTGTCGTCGCAGGCCGTGTGTTGACGGCCACAGGAGCCTAGATCTGGCCCCCAAAAAACCAAACCAATACAATAACAGAAAGGATGGCAGCCAAAAGTGCCAATGTAAAAACAGGCATGCAAGCGCACACACACACACACACACACACACACCTCCCCCCGCCGGCCAGGTGTAGTCACCGTAGCGAGTGATAGAATGTGGCCCAAACTATCGTGAGTTCCACCAGACGTTGCAGGTGTGGGGGGGGGCTGCGCCGAGCGAGTAGGCGTGCAGGAGAAAGAGCCCAGCCGAGTGGGCAACAGCGGCAAAACGTGCACTATGCAAGGGCGCTTAGACCCGAAGCCCGAGCGGGCGGAGAGCAAGCGGGCAAAAACAAGCAGAGTGAACTGGGTGTCCAGCAAGCCGACCACTGCACAAGACACACAGACACACTCACACACACGCTCACACAAACACACACACACACACACACTTAGCGGTCGCGGCCTCGCGCACAGCGAGGAGGCGCGGAGTAAGGTTGCAGCACCAGAGTTCGCGCGGCTGAGCCTTCAGGCGAGATACACAGACAAGCATACAGTGCGCTTTCATCCGACGCGCCGAAGTGTCCAGTCGGCGGATTCAATGAGGCGTCACCAACAGGGCAAATTAGCTTCCTTGCAAAGCAGCGTAACAGAACTAGGACCACCGGAAGACCGCGGGTTGGCAGCATCAGGGCAGAACAACCAGGCGGTACCACAAATACACACACGTACACGCACACACACACACACACACGAAGACACACTGAGACACACGAACACACAAATTGCACATGTTTCCTCCGACGCGCAATGAGGTCCAACTAACGGAAACATCAACCACGGCCAGTGAGAAGACAACTACCTACATTTTTGTGGAACTGTGCCAAAAACTGAAGACCCCAACATGAGACAAACTTAGTCGGCCACAGGGCAGACAAAGCCAAGCGGGTGCAGGGCGCAGAGGACAAAACACACACACACACACACACTTTCGGAGTCGCGGCCACGCCCTAAGAGGACGAGCTCTGCACAGCCCCTTGACCGCAGTGCACACGAAGAGAGGGGCACGCCCTGCGCGCGCAACACACAGCTGCATCGGGTTGGCTCCTTCACAAGGTTGGTGGTAACTCCCAGGCCTCAGACATCCCTCACTAGGCCCAGGGGTCCTAAGAGGGCCCCAAGGTCAAGGTCAGGCCTTCCCCCCTCCCCTTACCCCCCCTCTGCGCGTGGCTGAAAGCCCGCGCCGCCCAAGGCGAGCACACGCAGGGAGCAGGCGGTGGCAATCGGTGACGTGCTACACACGCGCGTGCCACGATCGTGGACCCGTTGTGGCACGCACTCGGTGGCAAGTACCCCAGGGGGGTCCAAGATGGCGCAGGCACAAAAAGCTGGGGGCACCCAGGGCCAGGAGTAGAGGCCTCCTTGATGGGGTCCGAGTAGATGGGGTCGGAGGATCGCGCCGCATCGGCGATGCATCGGCGACGTCGGCGGTGCATCGGCGACGCCGGCGTGGAGAAAATCGAGGGCGATGCGGAGCGATCCTCTGGCCCCACCTACTCCGACCCCATCCAAGAGGCCTAAACTCGAGGAGAGCGGCCGACCCGAAGCGTGGCGAGTGCCGGGCTCCCGTGCGCGCGCGCGCGGGCGCGGTATGTACAGGGAGGGAGCGGGCTCTGCCGCGGCCTCCCAGGGAGAGCCCCAGCCCCGGCACGGGGGCGGGGGCGGCCGACCTACGCGCCGGCAGCGGCCGCGCCAGCGACGGTGGAGCAGAGGCCGCACAGCAGAGCGGCCACCTCGTGGAGGCGGCTGCCCGGGTCGTCGGCCTCCTCCGCGGACAGCCTCGCGCAGGCCGCCGCCGCGTGCTCGCAAGCGTCCTCGGCCAGCAGCCGCGGGTCCGCCCGGCACACCTCGAAGAGGGCCTTCAGCGCCGCGGCACGCAGCGGGCTGCTCGGCGGCCAGTCCCCGGCGCGCGCGACCACCGCGCCGACGCCGCGGAGCAGGGCCAGGGACGCCGCGGCGTCCTCGAGGAGCTCGCTGCTGCCCCGGCCCCCGCCGAAGTTGAGCAGCACCTGCTCCACACACTCCGCGGCGCCCTCCTGCGGGAGTGCTCTGCCAGGAGTGGCCCTGGCCCAGGAGTGGCCTCCAGCTCTTCGCGCCCTTTCGGGGCCCCTGGGGCCCTCTGGGCTTCGTGGGCGGTGCTCTGGAAGCCATCTGCGCCTCCCTGAGACAGCTGGGGCCACCTTGGGGCAGGGCTTGGAGTACCACGTGGGACCTGCTTTAAATTGGGAACATACCGTAGACGGATCTACCATTTCTCCGACCTGGTACTGCGCCGAACGCGACGGCCGCGTTGTCTATAGACGCATCCACCCCACATGCGTCTACATACGTAACGGCACCCAATCTGTCTACAGACGCTTGTGGCTAGAAAGTGAAAGCGGCATTTTGCGTGTGCACTGGAGATACTTGGTCGTCTACAAGCAGGTGCACTCTGCCCTCCAAGGCACATGGGCCCGAAACCCGACGAGAATGCCGACGCGCAAAAAATGCAACGCCAGGATCCCAGGGTTGGGTTAGGAGGCAACGAATGGGAGGTTTCCGCCGGAAGGATTAATGAAGATTTCAAGCCCCATTGGGGGGCTGTTACGCCAGAGCGGGCCTCGGATCAAGCGGGATCAAGCGGGATCAAGCGGGATTAGGCGGGATTAGGCGGGATGAAGCTGGACTTCGGGCCAGGGCAAAATCAGAACTTGACCTCCCAGGAGCTGCATCCAAAGCTGGGGCAGGGCCGCCTCCGACAGCACCCGACGCCTCGGCCAGGGGCGCGCCGAGCCGCCCCGCCCCGCGGCACGGAGCGGCGTGCTGCCCGCGCGCAGAGCGCTCCGCGTGCCGCCGGAGCCGAGAGCTCCCGTCGCACACCCCCGCCAGAGTTAAGTCGGGCGCGTCCCCCCACAGGGGGGATCTTGGACCGAACATTGTCAAAAAAAATGTCAAACATAAAAATCAAAAACAAAAACGTCCCCTGGCTTTTTAAACCAAAAAACAAAACAAAAAAAAAAAACAAAAAAAAACGGCAAAGCAACCTAACAGCAATGTGTAGGAGCATATCTGGAAGCATTCCCCTTAAGATTCAGATGAGAATCCAGTTGTAGAATTCTGCTGTTCTCGCAGTCGTAGTCGCATTCGCGATGACAGTCGCAGTGGCAACGGCAGTCGCAGTCACAGCCTCAGCCTCAGCCTGCCTCAGCCTCAGCCTCAGCCTGCCTCAGCCTCAGCCTGCCTCAGCCTCAGCCTGCTTCAGCCTCAGCCTCAGTCTGCCTTCAGCCTCGGCCTCAGCCTCAGCCTGCCTCAGCCTCAGCCTGCATCAGCCTCAGCCTCAGCCTCAGCCTGCCTCAGCCTCAGCCTCAGCCTCAGCCTGCCTCAGCCTCAGCCTCAGCCTGCTTCAGCCTCAGCCTCAGTCTGCCTTCAGCCTCGGCCTCAGCCTCAGCCTGCCTCAGCCTCAGCCTGCATCAGCCTCAGCCTCAGCCTCAGCCTGCCTCAGCATCAGCCTGCCTCAGCCTCAGCCTCAGCCTGCCTCAGCCTCAGCCTCAGCCTGCTTCAGCCTCAGCCTCAGTCTGCCTTCAGCCTCGGCCTCAGCCTCAGCCTGCCTCAGCCTCAGCCTGCATCAGCCTCAGCCTCAGCCTCAGCCTGCCTCAGCATCAGCCTGCCTCAGCCTCAGCCTCAGCCTGCCTCAGCCTCAGCCTCAGCCTGCTTCAGCCTCAGCCTCAGTCTGCCTTCAGCCTCGGCCTCAGCCTCAGCCTGCCTCAGCCTCAGCCTGCATCAGCCTCAGCCTCAGCCTCAGCCTGCCTCAGCATCAGCCTGCCTCAGCCTCAGCCTCAGCCTGCCTCCTCAGCCTCAGCCTCAGCCTGCTTCAGCCTCAGCCTCAGTCTGCCTTCAGCCTCGGCCTCAGCCTCAGCCTGCCTCAGCCTCAGCCTGCATCAGCCTCAGCCTCAGCCTCAGCCTGCCTCAGCCTCAGCCTGCCTCAGCCTCAGCCTCAGCCTCAGCCTCAGCCTGCTTCAGCCTCAGCCTCAGTCTGCCTTCAGCCTCGCCTCAGCCTCAGCCTGCCTCCTCAGCCTGCCTCAGCCTCAGCCTCAGCCTGCTTCAGCCTCAGCATCAGTCTGCCTCAGCCTCGGCCTCAGCCTCAGCCTGCCTCAGCCTCAGCCTGCATCAGCCTCAGCCTCAGCCTCAGCCTGCCTCAGCATCAGCCTGCCTCAGCCTCAGCCTCAGCCTGCCTCAGCCTCAGCCTCAGCCTGCTCAGCCTCAGCCTCAGCCTCAGTCTGCCTCAGCCTCAGCCTCAGCCTCAGCCTCAGCCTCAGCCTGCCTCAGCCTCAGCCTGCCTCAGCCTCAGCATCAGCCTGCCTCAGCATTCAAATGTGGCCCGGGAATGGAGTTCTGGGAACTCGAAGATCACGAAGTGGCCTACAGTTGGCTCCGGGCATTCAAAATCATGCCCAGGACTGGAGTTTTGGGAATTCGAAGACCACAAAGTGGCCTACAGTTGGCTCCGGGCATTCAGAATGTGGCCCGGGAATGGAGTTCTGGGAATTCGAAGACCACGAAGTGGCCTACAGTTGGCTCCGGGCATTCAGAATGTGGCCCGAGAATGGAGTTCTGGGAATTCGAAGACCACGAAGTGGCCTACAGTTGGCTCCGGGCCTACAGTTGGCTCCGGGCATTCAAAATCATGCCCAGGAATGGAGTTCTGGGACCTCGAAGATCACGAAGTGTGTAACTGTTTGCTTAAAACGACTTCCGCGGCTTCTCCCCGGCACCCGCCCAGACCCCCCTGGGGAGTCAAGATGCTCTCTTTTGACACTACTAGAAACCTATCAGTCTTCGCTGTTTGGAAAGAAAAAAAACTGTAGAGGGACAAGCCCGACTTAAACGCTAGAGCACGAGAGACCAAGGGGCGTTCTCACGGCTCGGCCAGCTCGGCCGCGACGTGGTCGCTCGCGCTCGGTCGGCCTCGGACCTCCCCAGGGGCGCGTCCTGGCCAGGGGCTCGAGGCGAGCCCAGCCGTGGCGACGAGAACTCGCCAGGACGAGCAGCGGCGATCGGCCACCGCTCAGGGCTGGACGACCCCGCGCGGCGACGGCAACCGACGCCGGGGTCGTCACGCCGCCGAGCTGCTGTTGCCGCTTGGGCTCGAGGCGCGAGAGCTCGAGGGGAGGGGAGGGCTGCCCGGGGCGTGCAGGCGACCCCCATCATGAGGACGCACGGTACGGGTGCAAGGGCCTCGGAAGGCCGTCGCGAAGCTTTTCGAGCGGGGCGCGGCCAACGAGTGGCCGGGGATGGACCGAGGAGAGCAAGGGTGCCAGGGTGCCCTTGGGAAGGTTGCCCGCCCTCACTATGCGGGTGGTCCGTCCCGTCCTCTCCCCGGGAGGCTCCTCGGCCAGCGCCGCTCCGAGCGGCTCGGCCGGGCCGCCAGGGGGCCTCGTCGGCTACACGCAAGGAGAGTGGCCCTGGGCAAGAGTGACCTGTGGCGCGCGGCCCCAGAGGGGGGGGGGCCCATTCGGGGACACCACCAGGCACGCAAGCCGATGCTATGGTTATGATGCTCTCATCGTGCTCATCAGGACCACATCCCAGAAAGAATTTCGAGCACCAGGAAGAGAGCATCGAAACAGTGTCTGCCCGACACGCTGGCGAAGCGTCGAACGAGTATCGCCTCCCAGGGCCCAGCACGTGAAGAAAACCCTCTGGTGTGAGTACCTTCCTGGCGCTCCGAGCCCTCTCTGGCGGTCGGGGCCAGGAGTAGCTCGGGACACCATGATGCTCTCGCACCGCGTGCGGCGATCTGCGGGGCCCCCTCCGGCCGCGGCCGCGCTCCAGGAGGTCCCTCCGAGGGGAGGCCGCTCTCGCGCGCAGCCGACCTCGGCAGCGAGCACAGCGCCCGCAGCGCGGCGCAGGCGCCCCCGACCACGTCGTGCCGGCGCGGGAAGCGCCGCGCCGCGGCCACCACCGCGGCCGCGGCCGCGGGCGCCGCGCCGCGGAGGGCGGCCTCCGGCGCGAGGGGCACGAGCAGCGCGAGGCGGCGGGCGGCTCGCCCGCTGGCCACGGCAACGAGCCTGGCCGCCCGCGGATCCTCAACTGTTTTCGGGGATGCCGCGCCCTCCCCGCCCAAGGCAGATCCCACCCCGAGGGGCCACGTTCCGAGCACGGAGCACCACGCCCCAGAGAGGGAACGTGGCGCCCCAATTCCCGCGACAGAGGCCCTCGTCGCACACACACACACACACACACACACACACACACACACACGCACACCCTGGGACTCGTGGGTATGGTACACCAGGTTTTTGTGGGCGGGCCAGATCCTGGCGCTCCGGGCTTGTGGCCGGCGGCGAGAGAAGGGGGGGAAGTGAGATGGGGGAGGGCCTCTGAGAAGTTTCCTGCGACCTCGGGGAAGGCCAAGATGACTTCTCGGACGGCCCCATGCGCTTCGAGCCTTCTGAAAAGGTTCCCTCTCTCTCCCTTCCCATCAGTCTCGCCGCCAATCTTGGAAACGACATGGCAAATGTGTTTGCGGCTCTGGCGCGGAATTTTGTTTTTCGGTTCCGTCGACTTTGTTTTTGTTCGAAATCTGGCCCCAACTTCGATCCCACAGCCGTTGTCATTTCCGTTTCGGCGAACCGTTTTTGCCTACCGTTTCCATCTTCCAGATTCCACACACACACACACACACATCGTGTCGATGTTAACTTCAGGATTATCATTTGTTTTCTGAAGAGTTGGGCCTGGCTGGCTGGCAGTCTGGCGGCTATGTTGTCGCCGTTTCCACCCCGTCGCCGCGCCCGTCGTGTGGGCCTGGCTGGCGGTCTGCCGCGCTCGTTGTCGCCGTCGCCGCCCCGTCGCCGCCGTCCGTCGCCGCTGTTTCTGGGGCTGGCTGGCGGTCACCCGCGTTTGTTGCCGCCGTCGTCGCCCGTCGCCACTGCCACGGATTAGATTGCACCATTCATAATGCAAATTGCACTGCGTAGATCGCATTGTTTAGATTCTCTTATATGTATGTATGTATATATACATATATACATATATACACATATACCTATATACATATATTTACACACACATACATACATATATATATATATATAACAATAATATTAATAATAACAATAATACATAAAAATTATGTAGATACATATGTCATGTTTTACAACAAAAAAGGATCGCCCCCCCGGACGTTTGGGTTCCCCCTGGAGATGTGCAAACTACATACGGATCTGCACCATCGTCAATCCTGACTGTGAACTCATAGAATCCCAGCTAAACCGGCTTCCCCCCTCCATTTTCTGCAACAAGAAATGCGCACACACTCGTTCATCAAAATCCAACAGTTGTCAAAAATCCCATGCAAAAAGAATGCGGAAGGCACACAGGGGCGTCGTCGCGCGCTTGAATGCAGAAAACGTTTTTCTTCAACAACAACGTCAAAATATAAAACCGAATGTCACGAATTGAAATGATATATATATATATATATATATAATATATATATATATATATATATATATATATATATATATGTACCCATATACACGTGTATATATATACACGTATATATACGTGTATACAAATATGTATATAGATACGTATGGAGAGAAGGACTTGGGGGAGGAAGGAAAACAATGCTTTCTTTCAGATTATTACGACGACCATGTTGTTGTTCAACATGTAATCACGCAAGCATGTCGAAATCGTTCGAACGACCTTACGCGCGCGCTGTCGCAAAGACCCTTGCTGCAAAAGACGTGACCAAGTGCACGCGTGCACGTCGTCGCGCGCGCATGCCGACATTATTCGAAAACCTTAGGTTGCGTCAGGGCATCAAGAACGCATGTCCCAGGAACATATCTAAACACATTGTTTTACAACATCAGTTCTGAAAACAAGAAGATGCACTGCACGCGCTTTTGCGAATTCTAAAACCAGCGGATTCTCAAATGCGCCATCACGTTATTCCGAACAGGCCTTGCACGGCGCATGTCGACTTCGTCCGAACGCCCGTGCGCGAGTGTTTGGGGGGGGCGCGACCCGTGTCAAATAATACCACGCGGGCCAGTCGCGCGCGTCGGCTGCGCGCGCATGTCGAACTCTTCTCAAAACCTTCACCACCGACGCGAAGACATCGTTATCGTTATCGGCGGGCATGGTCAACATCGGCTCCGTTATTAGCCTTGCCGTCGTCATCGCAACTATCGCCACCATCATCGCTACTCCCATCATCGTGTCTGCAGTTGTCGGCGTCGCCATGATACCGCACCCGCCCAACTTACCGGCTCGCATTGACGTGCCCGATGGGACGCGCCGAGAGGTCAGCGCCACCGCAGCCGCGTCGGTCGCGCCGCACTAATTGGCCGCTGCGCGCGCGCGACCACGCGCGGGTTAGCGCGGCCGCAGAGATGCACCAGCCAACGCCAAGCACTCACCGCAATCGCCGTCGCATGGGTTTTGCAAACCAAGTTGCGGGCTGGCAAGCGGGGCGATTGCGCGAGCGGTGGAATTCACAAGTCGCTGCGAGCATTGGTGAATAGCCCCGGTTAGAATACACCACCGCTATTTTCCTGACTGACAAAGATTTAGCCCCCCCCCCGACTTGTCGACTCCAAGTGAACCGATGCAAAACACATGCGATCCTGACCCAAATGTCCATCCTACCTGTGAAGTCATGCGATTCCAGCGAGGGCGGCATTGGCCCCCCTTTGGTTCCCTGGCAAAAAATACAACGCGCATGTTCGTTGATCAACAATCATAAATGTCAAGAACCCGTTGCAAAAAAAAGGGCGGAGGCACACGCGCGCAACACGGATTCAACACAAGCGCGCGCGCTCTTGCGAATTCCGATGAAAACCATGAGTTTTCAACATGTTCATAAAATGCTACCAAGCGGGCCGCCACATAATACCATGCGAGCCACTTTCGCGCGTTTGCCGCGCGCGCATTTCAAATTCCTTCCAATACCTTCATCACCGACGCGAAGACGCCGTCATCGTCGTCGTCGTGATCAGCGTTGGCGCCGTCACTGGCTGCCCCGTCGTCGCCGTCAGCGTCGCCACCATCATCGCTACTATCATCATCGCGTCTACCGTTGTCGACGTCGCCATGCTACCGCGCCCGCCCAAGTCGCCGACTCGCACTGAAGTGCCCGCTGGGATGTGCCGAAAGGTCAGCGCCACCGCGTTCGCGTCGGTCGCGCCAGATTAACTGGCCGCTGCGCGCGCGACCACGCGCGGGTTAGCGCGGCCGAAGAGATGCACCAGCCAATGCCAAGCACTCATCGCAATCGCCGTTGCATGGGTTTTGCAAACAAAGTTGCGGGTGGGCGGGTGGGATGACTGCGCGAAAAGTGGAGTCGACAACTTCAAGATCGGCAAGTGAATTGCACCACGCGCATTGCAATGCTGCACCACGCACCTTCTCCTTTCTAAACGAAGAATTAAGACCTACCATCACAACCACCACCCAGGGGTACCCCCCCGCCGCGGGGCTGCGGAACGCACATGAAATTGCACACTATCGTCCGACCCCCCGCCCCACAATCCTCTGCAAAACAACTACCCGCGCACACTCGCGCATGACAAAAATACATGAACCCGTTGCAAGCATTCGAACGACAGGCACACGCGTGCGTCGTCGCGCGCGCACGCCGGGATTCTTCAAAAAGACCATATGAGTCGCAAAGATTGCAAAGTCGGGCACACCGACAACCTATTGTAAAACAAAAAAGTTGTGCAACATCGGTTTTCGAGACAAGGTCTGCGCGCGTCGTGTTATAAACTCTTGAGAAGAACAAGATTGGCCAACATGTTCATCAAGTGCGACCAGGCGGGCCTCTCGCGCGCACATGTCGAAATCATTCGGACGCCATTGCGAGCATTCTGGGGGGGCACGATTTGTCAAATAGTATCATGCAGGCCGCTCGCGCGCGTCGGCCGCGAGCGCGCGTCGAAATCTGCACAGAACACCGCCATCGCCGACGCGAGGACACCATCCCCGTCATCGGCGCGATCAGCATAGGCGCAGTCATTGGCCTCGCCGTCATCATCGCCACCATCGCCGCCACCGTCATCGCTACTATCATCGCTGCGCTTCCCGTCGTCGACGTCGCCATGATACAACGCCCGCGCAAGTCTTCGACTCGCACTGAAGTTCCCGCGCGTCAGCAAAACCCGTTAGCAGCGCCGGGAAATCCCCGGCGGCCAGCGCCACCGCGGTCGCGGCAGACTAGCTGGCCGCCTTGCGCGCGCTAGCGCAGGCGCGGCGATGCTCCAGCCAGCACCAGGCAGGCATCACAATTGCCCCCTTCATGGGTTTGCAAATCGAGTTGCGGGCAGGCGAGTGGGATGATTGCGCGAGCAATGGAACTCATAACTCACTGCGAACAAAACCATTCCAACCTTATTGCGCCACGTAGATTCTCCTTTCTCAAAACAGAATAGGTCCTCCCCCCCCGGCGTTATCACTCCCCCTTTCGGGTATGTGAATCACATACGATTCTGACCACATGCCCATCCTAAATATGAACCTACACCATCCCAGGGGGGCCGGTATCCCCCCCCTGAAGGTCCCTGGTTTTTTTTTTCTAAAAGAAAAAATGCGGTGACATTTGTTGTTCTAACATAACACTTGTTTCTCGAATCCCTTGCAAAAGTGTGACGAAGTGCAGACGCGCGCGCCGTCGCGCGCGCATGCCGAAATCCTTCAAAAACCTTCGGTGCCGGAAGGATTTCGCAATCGAACTTTCAAAAAAAACATTCAAAAACATATGGTTTCGCAACACTGATTTGCTAAAAAAGCTTCCGCGTAGGTTTTCAAGATTTTCACAAAATCATCTTGAACGGGCTTCGCGCGCGCATGTCGAAATCTGTCGAACGCCCTTGCGCGTGTGCCGTTGCGAAAATCCTCTGCAGAAAACGGGACGAAGTGCAGACGCGCGCGTCGTCGCGCGCGTACGCCGAAAACCTTCAAAACCCATCGGTTTCGGAAGGATTTCAAAATCGTTTCCAAAAGACCTACAAAAACACAAGGTTTCGCAACATGGATTTTCAACATAAGCGTGCGCGCGCGCTCTTGCGTCGTCGTCGTAGTCCTCCCTGTCCCCTCGTCGTCGACGTCGTCGTCGTCGTCGCCGTCGTCGTCTTCTGTCTTTCCTCGTCGTCGTCGTCTTGGCGTCGTCGTCGCTTCCGTCGTCGTTGTCGCCGTGGTCGTCTTTCCTCCCTCGTCGTCTTCGTCGGCGTTTCGTTTTTGTCCCTCCTATTTCGTCGCCGTCGTCGTCGTCGTCGTCGTCGTCGTCGTCGTCTTCACTCCTCCCCCGTCGTCGTCGTCGTCCGTCGTCAGCATCTCGTCGGCGTCCCTCCTATTTCGTCGCCGTCGTCGTCATTTTCGACGTCGTTGTCGTCGTCGTCGTCTTCCTTCCTCCCTCGTCGTTGTCGTCGTCGGCGTCGCCGTCCTTCCTCTTTCTTCGTCGTTCGCGTCGTCGCCGTCACCCCTTCTCCATAGTCGTTGTCGTCGTTGTCGCCGTCGTCGTCCTCCTTCCCCCCTCGTCGTCGTCTTCGTTGGCGACGTCGTCGTCGTCTTCGTCGTCGTCGTCGGCGTCGTCGTCGTCGACGTCGACGTCGGCGGTGTCGTCGTAGTCGGTGTCGGCGGCGCCGTCGTCGTTGTCGCTGTCGTCGTCGGCGTCGGTGTCGTGGCAAAGTGCCATGTGGTACCTACCGTCACGGTCTTGTCTTAAGAAGTCTTGCGACCAAGTTGCGGGTGGGTAGGTGGGATGTTTGCGCGAGCAGTGGAGGTGGTCCGGCGCGGTGCAGGGTAGTCAATTGCACCAGATACATTGCACCACAAATATTGCATCACATAGGTTACACCGCATAGTTTATTCCGAAGAGATCGCACCGCAAACACTGCACCACATAGAATCCTCTCTAAAACAAAAATAAGACCCATCCCACCCCCGGGGATTATCCCCCCGCCCGAGGGTGAACAATTTCTTGCGATTCTCCTCCATCGCGCATTCTGCACATGAGCCCATACCGCCCCAGCCAAGCCACTCCCCCCCCTCCTCTGCGAAAGCACACATTGCGCGCACATTCGTTCATCAATCATCATATCATCAATGCGCAAGAACCCATCGCAAAAAAAGGCACGAAAGGAACGGGCGCGCGTCGTCGCGCGCGCATGCCGAAATCCTGTGAAAAAAATGCCGGTTCCGTGAAAAGATTCAAACCAAAAAAATTGTTTTGCCACATGTTATTCCGAATCAAAGTCTGCGCGCTTTTTGCGAATTCTTAAGATCTTAAGAAACCCATGTTTCCAACATGATCATCACATGCGACGCGGCGGTCCTATCGCGCGCGCGTGTCAAATCATTCGAACGCCATTGCGCACGCGCTGATGGGGGGGCGGGGGGCGCGACGCCTCAGTTCACACGGGCGGGCCACTCGGGCCCGCCAGCCGCACGCGCGCGTCGAAATCTGTCCGAAACCTTCGTCGCCGACGCGAGGACACCAGCATCGTCATCGGCGCCATGAGCATCGGCACCGCCATGCGCCTTGCCGTCATCATCGTCATCGTCGCCACTAGAATCGATGCAATCATCATCGCGTTTGTCGCCGTGATACCGCGCCCACCCGAATCATCGACTCGCACATGAAGTGCCCGCGCGTCAGCGCGGCCTGCGAGACGCGCTGGGAAGCGCCCAGCGGCCAGCGCCACCGCGGACGCGTCGGCGGCGCAAGTCTGCAGGCCACTCTGCGCGCGAGCCTGCGCGCTTGCGCGGCCGCAGCGATGCGCCGTCAGCGCCCACCAGTCTTGGCAATCGCCTTGCGCGCGCGCTGTCGCCAGAACTCCTTGCAAAAAACGGGACGAAACGCACACGCGCGCGACGTCGCGCGCGCATGCCGAAATCCTTTCAACAACCTTTCTTCTGGTGTCGTGGGGAATTCAAAGGCCCGAAAACATGCCCAAAAAAACATGGCTTTGCAACGCCACTGCGCTCGCCCCCTTGCGAATCCTCCAGAAAACATACGTTATTCAGAACTTCCACTGGAGTCTACCAACTGGGCCTGTTTACGCCGCATGTCGACATCATTCGAACGCCGTTGCGCGCGTGCTGGGGGGGGGCACGATCCGTGTCAAATAATAGCACGCGGGCCAATCTAGCGCGTCGGCAACGGGCGCATGTCGAACTGCTTCCAGAACTTCCATCACCGACACGAGGGCGCCATCATCGTCGTCGGCGTGATCAGCATCGGCGTCGTCACTGGCCGTGCCGTCGCCCTTGTCATCATCGTCACCAGCGTCGCCAGGATCATCATCGTGGTTACCGTTGTCGATGTTGCCATGATACCGCGCCCGCCCAAGTGGCCGACTGGCACTGGAGTGACCGCTGGAAAGTGCCCAGAAGTCAGCGCCACCGCGGCCGCGTCGGTCACGCCAAACTAGCTGGCCGCTGCGCGTGCGAGCATGCGTGGGCTAGCGCGGCCGCAGAGATGCACCAGCCAACAGCAAGCACTCATCGCAATCGCCGCCGCATGTGTTTTGCAAAACAAGTTGCGGGTGAGCGGGTGGGTGGGATGATTGCGCGAACAGTGGAATTGACAACTGCGAGTTCCACAAGTGAGATGCACTGCATAGATTGCACCGCATAGATTGCACTGCACAATACGCTAGAAAGCACTGTTTGGGGCCCACGCTGGCTAACATCTATATTCATGGAAACGGTTAGAAAATGTCCCTGCCGCTTCCAAAAACAACAAGTCCGGGCGTCGCAATGGTTTCACGCCGGGCGCGATCGCCTGGCTTCGGGAGCCGGGGACAACACAAATGGATCCGGCCCGAAATATGGCGCAGAGAGTCGGGGTCCAGGGCTCCGGTCGCTACTTTTCGCGACTGTAAAGCTTTTTCGCAACGTCGGATCTCCAGCAGGATCCTGGACAAGCCAGGAGGGCCTATGCACCGATCCTAGGTGGGCCCGACCAGGATCGATGAGGTGGTCAGTTGACGTCGCCCGCATGCAGTGACCCCCTCTGAACTGCACCTCCTGCACGCCCTGGTGCGTCCGCAGCGAGTCCACCACCAGGCCCAGCAGCGAGGAGAGGTCGGCGTCCTCGCCCCGCTCGACCCCGACCAGGGCGTACTCGCCGTCGATGTCGTCGTCGAGGATGTCGTTCGGTGGCAACTCATGGGAGCCTCCAATGCCATCTTGCTGGCTCTTTCGAATCGACGCCAACAGATGCTGACCGACGCTAGTCGACGCTGATCGACGCCAAAATCGGCGCTAACGCACGAGAATGCACTCTAAATATTGAATTTCGAGGACATGCAAGTTGGAGGCGGAAGGGGGGCCTTAACTGGTTGGGACCCCAGAAATTCCGCCAGGATGAGGCCAAATCCGCTCAAAATCGGTCCCTCGACCCCTCCCCGGGTCAGTCTGGTACAGTTGTTCACCCTGGATCCGTTTTTCACGGTCTCAGGGCCCGAAAAGGGCCCTCAAAGGCCGAACGATAAAAGACAACAAACAACAATAACAACGAAAAACAAAGAACAACAAAAAACAAACAACATAAAAAACAAACAACAACAAAAAAACTTCCCGTGCGGAAGCTCGGACCTGACTGCCCTTCCGGCTGGCCAGAACCAGTGCCGGGTCCCCTCAAAGGAGACCTCGAGGACACACGAGGCCCCCAAGGTTTGCAGCCGAAGCTGTCTATGATGGTGCAGAGCCCCGCGTCCACCACGCCAGAAACGCCCATGTCGGGAGAAGGGAACAAACGCAAAGAGTATTTATGAGGAGGAGGAGGAGGGAGGGAGGAGGGAGGGCCACTGTATTCACCGCCGAGAGCTTCAGGGGGGGGGCGTCAAAACTATAGACTTCTAGAGGTAACTGCACAGGCATAAGCTCTCCGAGGTTCACGCGTGGGGAGGCCCACAAAGGACGTGCGCGCCCAAGCACGCACGCGAATACGACCCCCCCCAGTCCGCGAGGCCAGCCTCGTGATACGGACGTTCGCGCAGTGCGTACTCCATGCACGTGCACATCCTTCGTTCGCTCCTGGCAGACGTACTCTTCGGATCGGCGCTGGAGCCCCCTCCCTGGCGCGCGGAGCGCGCCGTGGGCGGCGCCGGGGGACGCCGCCAGGGGGGGGGCCCAGCGCAGACTTCGGAAACCCGCGCGGAGCCCCGAAAAAGCATGTGCCCACGCAGCTCTTTCCCCTCTCCGGCATGTGCAGGCGCATCTCGGCCGCCACGAAGGGCAGGCCAGCGATCGCCGCGGCCGCCCAGAAGAGGTACTTCTGGCCGGGTGCTGCTGGAAGAGGCACTGGCCCCGGATGACCCCAGCTTTTCCCGGGGAGGCGCAGGTGGCTTCCAGAGCACCCCCATCACGATGGAGGCCGTCCAGATGGAGCCCGAGCAGATGGAGTCGGAGGATCGCGCCGCATCGCCGATACGTCGGCGATACATCGGCGACGCACAAGCGACGTGGGCGACGCATCGGCGCTGTTGGCTTGGAAGGAATCGGGCCCCATAGCGAGCCGCATCGGCGATGCGGCGCGATCCTCCGGACCCCTCCACTCCGACCCCCGGGAGGCCTAGGCTCGAGGCCCAGAAGCCCCACAATGGCGCGAAAAACCTGGCAGCACCCTGGTCGGCGGCGAGCGAGGGGGGGAAGTGAGAGAAGAGGCGGGCCTGCTCAGACACCTGGTGGTCTTGCGGTCAAGCCTCGGCTCTCCAGTGGCCGTCCAGAGAACGATCCGGGCGACCCCGGAGCGCCCTCGGAGAGGCGCGGCCGCTGGAGCGCAGCCCGAGGCTGCCGCCGAGCAGCCACGGCGCCGCCCCCGAAGGCCTCGAACCCCGCACCCGAGAAACGCCCGTGGGAAAAAAACTCAAAAAAAACACGTGGGGACAAAAACACACACACACACACACAAAAAAAAAAACACACACACACACACACACGCACACACTGTGGGAAACAACACACACACACACACCGTGGGAAACAAAAACATACACAACACACACACTTTGTGTTTTTCCTACAGACTGTGTTTTTTGTGTGTGTGTGTGTCTGTGTGTCTGTGTGTCTGTGTGTCTGTGTGTCTGTGTGTCTGTGTGTCTGTGTGTCTGTGTGTCTGTGTGTCTGTGTGTGTGTGTCTGTGTGTCTGTGTGTCTGTGTGTCTGTGTGTCTGTGTGTCTGTGTGTCTGTGTGTCTGTGTGTCTGTGTGTCTGTGTGTCTGTGTGTCTGTGTGTCTGTGTGTGTGTGTCTGTGTGTGTGTCTGTGTGTGTGTGTGTCTGTGTGTGTCTGTGTGTGTCTGTGTGTGTCTGTGTGTGTCTGTGTGTGTCTGTGTGTGTCTGTGTGTGTCTGTGTGTGTGTGTGTGTGTCTGTGTGTGTCTGTGTGTGTCTGTGTGTGTCTGTGTGTGTCTGTGTGTGTGTCTGGTGTGTCAGTGTTGTCTGTGTGTGTCTGGTGTTTCCAAGTGTGTGTCTGAGTGTGTCTGTGTGTGTCTGTGTGTGTTCATTGTGTGTCTGTGAGTCTGCGTGTCTGTGTGTCTGTGTGTCTGTGTGCTGTGTGTCCTTTTGTGTCAGTGTTGTCTGTGTGTCTGTGTGTCTGTGTGTCTTTGTGTCTGTGTGTGTCTGTGTGTCTGTGTGTGTCTGTGTGGGTTTGTGTAGTGTCTGTGTGTGGTCTGTGTGGTTGTGTGTGTGTGTTGTTGTGTGTGTCTGTGGGTGTTGCTGTGTCTGTGTGTGTCTGTGGGTGCCTGTGTGTGTCTGTGTGTGTCTGTGTGTGTCTATGTGTGTCTGTGTGTATATGTGTGTGTCTGTGTGTGTCTGTGTGTGTCTGTGTGTGTCTGTGTGTGTCTGTCTGTGTCTGTGTCTGTGTGTGTGTCTGTGTGTGTCTGTGTGTGTCTGTGTGTGTGTGTCTGTGTGTGTCTGTGTGTGTCTGTGTGTGTCTGTGTGTGTTTCTGTGAGTGTCTGTGTGTGTCTGTGTGTGTCTGTGAGTGTCTGTGTGTGTCTGTGTGTGTCTGTGTGTGTCTGTCTGTGTCTGTCTGTGTCTGTATGTGTCTGTGTGTGTCTGTGTGTGTCTGTGTGTGTCTGTGTGTGACTGTGTGTGTCTGTGTGT